>JALIZH010033007.1:147500-165000 GCA_030522465.1 Rhipicephalus appendiculatus | reverse complement strand
TCATATCGTGGTTCTCGCACGTAAAAACATATACATTATTACTAAAGTTTGCTTGGCTAACAACAGTGAAAACGGCTTGAGAGATGCACGATGAGGTTGAATATATAGTCTGTGGGACGTACAGGGGGGGGGGGGGGGTCAAAAGTCCCCAGGCCACGCTGCGATAGGAATACATGGGATAGTGGCCTGGGAACTTTTGACCAGCCCTCTACGTTAAAGAAAGGAAGGAGAAGGAAATAAATCAAAGGTTATGGAATGAGGGAATGAGTACCGTTATTGCAATTCTGTTTGACCGTACAGAAGATACGTCACTAAGTTCATGAAAATTGCAAGAGTATCCGCGCTGGCAAACAGCTGAGCATTTTTTTAGTGACCACTTTACAGTGAACTATTAAAAGCGGGATATCGCTTTACACGGATACAAGAACAATAGTGTGATTTTAAAAGTCGCACACTGTGCGCTACTCGACACGAATTCAGCGTGCTTTCAATAACCGAACACTAAACAATGATGTGTCCTTTTTTTTTATCGACGCTGCTGACTGAGGTATGAAGATGACCTTCAAGCTGCAGCAGTAGATAGCTTGTTCCTTCTTTATAATTCCTTTTTCTTATTAAATGTGAACGCCATGAAACAGATCACCTTTAGGTCGGGTATTTGTTTTTGCTCTGGGCAAGTGCATCTGGTCAGAAACGAACAGAATTGTCAGTAGCGACTACGTGACATTTCTTTTCGGTTATTTCCACATTTTCTTAATGTCGGTTTATGTGGTGTTCGTACTGTTAAGGCTAATGGCAATATTGTTCACCTCTCATAGCTCCAATTTTTTTAAAGAGTGAGTGCCGCGTAATACGAAGCCACGATGTTTTATTGTCGACGTCAGTAAATCGCACTTAATAAGTTGTATGTAGCGGTTAAGATGATCGGCTGCTGACCCGAAGGCCGTGGGCTGCATCCCGGCCGCGGCGGTCGCATTTCGATGGAGGCGAAATGCTAGAGGGCCGTCTACTGTGCCTTATCAGTGCACCGTTGAAGAACTCTAGATGGTTGATATTTCAAGAGCGCTCCACTACGGCCTGCCTCATGAACTTATCGTGGTTATGGCACGTAAAACTCAATGTATTATTATAATTAATAAGTTGTAAATCAATTACTAGGGATACGTCCATCAATCAATGATTCACTGAGAAAACCAATTAGTAAAATGTAAATAGGGTACCGATTGGCTTGAAAGTAAGAAATCTGGCAGCGCCACTTTTTCGTCTAACGGACCTATAGACTTCAAGGAGATGGACCACCGAAATTGATTTTTCCGTGCATAAGATTCTGGTGTTAACACCTGGTTGAAATAAACGGATGGTCAAGATTCCAATTGACTCTGTCTGAACACCAGTTGACGTGTTGAATAGGTTAAAAAGAGAGCGAAGAGTGAAGGAAGGGTAACTCACGAAAGCCCTGTCAAGTACCTGGCTTGTTGGCGGCAAATTCCCTGCTGTGCTGGTGGTGCTTGATGGCGTTCATGCGCCGCGCCTGCGGCACAGGGGGGCGCCGATGCCGTCGCCGTCGTGCCCGCGCCGGGGGGCTCGCCCACGAAGCGGCGTCGCTGCTTGGGCAGCTTCTCGCGCGCTTGCGTGTGCGAGTAGAACATGGTGAAGTTGGACACGATCACCGGCACGGGCAACCCGATCGTCAGCACGCCCGCGAGCGCGCACAGGGCACCGACGAGCATGCCCACGTAAGTCCTGGGCGCCATGTCTCCGTAGCCCACTGTGGTCATCGTCACGATGGCCCACCACAGGCCCTCGGGGATGCTGGTGAAGTCGTTGCGCGGGTTCGCCTGCAGCCTCTCGGCGTAGTACACGAGGCTGGCAAATATCACGATGCCCAGCACCAGGAAGAAGACCAGCAGGAAGAGTTCCTTGGCCGAGGCCTTGAAGGTGTGTATGAGGATCTTGAGCCCGCGCGAGTGGCGCGTCAGCTTGAACAGCCTCAGAATTCGGATGATGGAGAAGAAGTCCAGAATGTCGGCGTTCTCCAGGTCCGCCGCGAGGTGCTGGAGCAGCATGTCCGAGTAGAAGGACATGGTCGCGATGAAGTCGATGATGTTTATGGGGGCGCGCACAAAGTCGAGCTTTCTCGGGCTCACCACAAACCGGATGGTGATCTCGAAGGTGAACCAGGCGTTGCACACACTCTCGACGTAGAAGAAGGCGTCGTGCGCGTCCGTCTTGACCTTGTCCAGGACCCAGGCGGTCGTGTTGCGCTGCGTGACGGTCCGGTTGACGATGACGGGCACCCGCATGTTTGGGTGCGTCTTGAGGCAGAAGGAGAGGATAGAGACGCAGATGAAGAAGACGGATATGACGGCCATGACCTTGGCGGCCAGCGAGGAGTAAGGCTCGTCGAAGAGCAGCCAGATGCGTGGCTTGAGCCGCTGCCAGCATGACAGCTTGCCCGCGTAGTAGGCCTCCTCGACGCCGAACTTGCGAGCAAGCTCCTCATCGCTGGGCTTCTCGTTCTCAATGTCGAGCGTGTCCAGGATGGCCAGGGTGGCCTGCGTGTCTCTGTACACCGTGTACGTCATCCAGCAGCAAGGTTCGACCTGCGCGAGCCAGGGAAACAGGTTTGACAGCTTACGGGGGAGTCACTGATGCCAGTTGGTCGATGAAGTTTGATCATTCGTATACTTCACTTAATGCATAGCCGACGTTTATTAACGGTAGTACATCCAGATGTCGAACCGTTGCAATTATAGGTACGTATGGCAAAATTATGATTACTCCGACATTGCCAACTTATTTGGTTTAGGCAAAGAACATCTTCACTGGGTACTGAGAGGTTTGTCTGGTGACCCACATATAGCATGCAATGTATACTTCAGCCGGGTACGGTGAAGGATGAAGCGACATACAACCATGTACAATACAAAACAATTACAAGACACATTGCAGCACTCGACAAGCTTGAGTATTTCGACAAGCTAAGGCTAATGTCCTTGAAAATATTCTGAAGTGTTTTCGTTGCGTAAGATGCACAGACGGTTTTAGTAGAGAGACCAAGAATGTCTGCTAGCTCAAGAGGCAGCTGTCTTTGGTTGCAGTCCTCAAGTCGTATGACAACTATCAGGACAATTGATGGCTTACTGCTTTTACGTCAAATGAGGCTGTTGTAGATCGCTGTGCAGTACCTGATTGGCGTCCAGGCCCCAGAACTCGAGCTCCTCTTCGAACAGCGGTCCGCACACGTTGGTCGGGTAGTGCAGCTTGCCGGTGCGGTAGTAGTTGAGTATCTGCGCGAAGACGCCCGGGTGGCGGTCGAAGAAGTACTCGTTCAGCACGGGGTCGTAGTTCGCGAGCGCCTCGGTGAGCCGGGAGAGGCGCGTCGCGGGTATCTTCTTGAGGGTCGTCTTGTACGTCTCGAAGCGTATGCCGCCCACGTTGAGGACGACGCGGTTTTCCACATCCAAGGTGCCGCGACTGTTGCTCGCGTGGTGGTACATGCTCTGGCGCCTTCAGGTCGGCATGTCCTCGGCACCTGCATGTCAGAACGGTGTAGATGATATAGCAGTTTCATTTTACGACGCTTAGCTTTTACGTTCCGTTCTCAACATACTGTGACTGTTCTTTTACATTCGGTACCTACCTCCACAGCGCATTTCTGCAAAAGACCCAAGAAACCGCAAGTATACTGTCAGGGCGTTGCCCGACACCCTCTACAACACATCACCTGCGACTGTCCTCGTTAAAACGTGCAGGGACGATCACTCGATCGCAACCGCTCTTGCTCACACTGACGACAGACCGACGTCGGTAGCAACCGTTCTGAAATACCATCCTGAAAAATCATCGCCGATGAAGGCGGCTGCATTGTTAATTTTTTAGAGACAACAGACTAACACAAACGGCGATAGACTGAAGGGGAACTCATGTACTCGTACCGTACAACAGTGACATGGACGATGTGTGTGCGATCCCTGTTTCTCTCACTCTCTTTCTGAACACTCTCTTCAGTCTCCCCCCCCCCCTCATATCTCTCACCAGTGTAAGGTAGCATACCGGTAACACCAAACTGGTTAGTCTTCCTGCCTCCACCCCCTCTCATGTTTACTTTCGTCCTTCATCTCCTCCACTTTGCAAAACGGGAATCAAGCAAACATTTTCATGAAGTACCCTTGAGTAAAAACAAAACAAAACAAAGAAAAAACGTTGTGTCCGCATACGCGAACCAGTTGTGTTGGATGCTCTTCAAAGCAGGGTTTTTGGCATTCAGAAAAGCACTTTTTTCCTACCACGACTTTCGGATCGTTGCGACGGTCGGGTAAGGTATGCGGTGTGTCGGCAGGGGCGTTATTCAAAACCACGCATTTCTATAACTGCATGCAGCTTGGCTACAGAACGGTTACATCCACGCCTACACGTATGGTCATTTGGCGTACGTTTGTCGCTCATACGTTTGTCGACTAGACGCAACGTATACCGAACACACGAGCTCAGGCAAGCGCATCAGGCATGTGTTTATCTCCCGTTCCTCTTCGTCGCCCCCCCCCCCCCCCACCCACCCACTTCTCGTACCTGTATGCTGCGTTCCGCGTGCTCCCGCCAACGACACGCCAGAGCGACGCTCGCGCACATTAGACCAATTTCCACGTTGGGCGCGGCAGCAATCGCGTTGTTCACCACCGCTGTTGCGCCTCGGGGGCCAAAAAAATAGCGAGCTCGTCGCGCACCTACAATGCAGTTCGCGCTCGCGTCCAACTGTAACGTCGCCTCATCTACACGTCGACACACCGGTGGGACCAGAGAGGCAGAAGCCGCAGAATGGGGTTAGGATTTCGGGAACACGGTACCGCGTACCAGGTAATGCGCGCGTGTGTCTACATGTATGCGTGCACGTTTCTATATTTTACACGTGTAGGTACGTACGTACAGTCGGCGTCAGAAGTTTAGAGACCACTAGGTCTGAGAAATACCTCGAATCTCCCAGGAATTTGTTACTGTATTCAAATCAAATCAAATCAAATTTACTTAAACATACATACAAGCGATGTTGAGGACCATGAACTAAAAGCAAGCAAGGCTTCACATGGTCCATAGCCCCATTTTTCAGGCAGCAAAGAAACAACAAATCAGAAAAATATTTATTAGGTTGAGCTGCACAATACATGTTGTTAGCGCGCTTTATATCAGGCCAGAAATCTAAATTCAAGGTTGCCTGCTGAAGCAGCGGGAATATTCAGTTTTTTTCGTGTATGTATGTATGTATGTATGTATGTATGTATGTATGTATGTATGTATGTATGTATGTATGTATGTATGTATGTATGTATGTATGTATGTATGTATGTATGTATGTATGTATGTATGTATGTATGTATGTATGTATGTATGTATGTATGTATGTATGTATGTATGTATGTATGTATGAATGAATGAATGAATGATTGGTGTGTGTTTCATGAATGACTCTCTTGCGCATATAAGTGTCTGTGACTGAACGTATTATTTCTTTGTACATGTGAGCATTGCATATACCGTACTCATCACCGCACACCTGGAGTAGCAAGTCAGGCGTCAAGCCAGGCTCAAATCTCCGGGAATATGATTAAAGGTTGCTATCTGTCTGTGTAAGTTTACGTGTGTTTTCTTGCCGCGGGTGGTCGTGCGCCAGTGTTTAGGTTCCCGCGGTCGCACGCGCAAACTACATAGGAGGCAGCGCGATAAACAGTAGGGCAGAAGAGAGGGAAGACAAAAGCGTCACGAAACGAGGAACGGCGCCGGCCCTGCCATAATCGATGCCATCCGCCACCATTTCGCCGCCGTAGACCGATGCGGCGGGCGGGCGAGCGAGAGCACTTGCACTTCAGCGCAGGTGTCGAAACAGAGAGCTCTCCCAAAGAGGAAGTAATGAGGGTTGTCGGTAGGGGGCGTGTACTGCGCGGTAAGGGAAAAAAAGAAGGCTTAGCAGCAGCCTGCGAGGTCTCCTCCGAATTCGTATATCCGCCCTCTCTCCTATCAGAGTCGGCAGGAAGGGGGTAAAGCCATTACCTCTCGTTTGGCCGCGGGCCGACAATTTCGTCCCAGTGCTTGCAAGCCGCGCGAGAGATTTGGGGAAGTGGGCGAGAGGGGTGGGTGAGAAGGAGGAAGGGAACGAACAAGAGGAATAACCCTTTCGGCCGGCTTCTTCCCTCTTTCTCTCCCGCCGGCCGCACCTTCGCAGTGCCGCGCCAAACTGGGTTTTCGCTGAATCAGGCCGCACTCAGTGCGGAAGAGTGAGTCGACCCGCCGCGCCGATCAATCAGGGACGAGACGGTAGGTCGCCGCCGTAGCCAAAGCAAGCGCTTTCTCTCTCTCTCTAACCCCCCTAGCCCCCCTTTGACACCTTGCTGTAGGGGAAAGGTGTTCAGGCAGGCAATGGGAGCAGGGCATGGATATACACCTTGCTTTACGCATTCAGGTACGGACTCAGCCGCGGAAACATGTACTGGCAGCGACATTAGTGTCTGGAACTAGGCAGAAATATCGAGGCCTAAAACAACGTTGCTTCTACTGTGGTTTCATTCGACACCGGGCACTGATCACGAATGTCTCTTCACTTCTTTGTTTTCTTTCGAGTTCGCTTCTCTTTCGCTCTCTGCTCCTTTCGGTTGCGATTCGACTGCCGGTCAATGGGGAGAGGTTCTGTAGGCGGGAGCCTACAGGAAGGCAATTAGTCGAGGAAATCGGGAATCGCTGTCGTGTTTGTAGCGTCCCTCACTTTTTCTTTTTCGTTTTCCTGAGGACAGCCTGTTGATATGTCCACTGAATGCTGTCGAGCCGCTGGCTCTTCTCATTGAGAGCAGATAAGCAATATAAGATAAAATGCAACGGGAGCAGAACAACAGCGCAAGTGTTTGAAAAGGGCTAAGAAGGCAACTCGACATGTCTGCTCCTGCACAATGCGGTCGGACGGCATATTGGAATTCGACGCAACCTCGGTCAGAGCTCAGGCGACTGATCTAGTTTCTCAAACAGGAAGTCACTATACAGAGCAAGAGAGAGAGAGAGTGGTTCCTGTGAAGAGGTTTGCCCGGAAGCGAGCATCTTCGCAATCGAAAATATTCAAACTCCTTTTTTTCTTCTACGAGATAAGGGAGAATTCTACGGTGGCTTAGCTGTGTAAAAGCGCCAGTTTCAACACCTTCGGATTCGAGCGAACCACCAAATCTCAAATACATAACACGTCATTGCCAGCGTTTAGTCAACAACTTGTTAAAAAAAAAAAAAAAGGAACAAAGAAGAAGCGGGTGTGCGTTCTATACTTGGTGCCGTGCTGTGAAGAGGAAAAATGAAAAGGGCTCACGTTCCCTCGGCCATTGGACCATCGACGATCGCCAAATCCCATTGCGACGATTACTCGGCAGCCTCTGGTTATATTGCACCGAGAGCGCCCCTTGCCGTTTTACTACGCCCCGGGGCGCTTTCCTTCAAGGCGTGCGAGCATTGCGAGCGAGTGATACGCTACTTTTCGATCCTCACATTTGCCTTGCTCACTTCCTGTCTTTTTTTTTTTTTTTTTTTGTACCGGAGGTTGTCGTCCTCAAATAGTGAGAATGACAAAAGTAATAACTTCGAAGATTTTGGGGATGCCGGAAAACTCCTACCGAAGAAACTGCTGGAAAAACGATGAAAAATCGCTGAGCAGGGAGCCGACGTTTATACAAGAGCCTTCTTCAAGCCAGCAGCTACCTTCCATGGGAGAGTATTTATGAAAGTCATTTTTGTTGTTGTTGTTGTTGTCTAGAACAATACAGAGATAAACAGATATGTTTCAAAAAGTGGTGTTTCAAATAGATTACTTTACCGTAGAGATGCACGCTTGTGTCTCCGGTTTTAGATAAGAAACTTGAGCGCCTTGTAAACTTCGTCGGGGATTTTTAGACCGCTGCTATGCCAAACATAATGTTTTAGTCAGTAACGACGAACCTTTAACTCATAATGTGCATAGTATGGACCGGTGGCGAGTAGGGGGATTTACCCAATTTTTGTGGCACATACCCGTTTATGATGGACCGTGACGACGATATGACACGCCGACAAGCGGAAACCGTAAGGCGCTTCGCCCCTTAAATAATCTGGGGACGACCCTAATGCCTGACCTTGGTGTCTGACGATGGCACTCGTACCTCGGCGCTCGTGTGCCCTGGGTTCAGTTTGTGTTTCGTGCGCTGCCGAAGCGGATCACAGAGGTCACGTAGAGAGAAACACGAGGTTGCAATCTGCTCCGCTAGGTGCCGCGAAGATACCAGCTGCTCACAAAATAAAAGCGTCTGCTCTTTCAGTGAACTGATTCAATTAATTTTCATTAATTATCCTCATAGTTAATTGGTCCTTATCTTAAGTAAACTTATGAACCGATAGCTTATGTAACCAATATAACTCTTAACATCAACCAGAATCATCGATTGCGTTACAATCTTACTCTTTAAAACAAATTTTCTGAATATATTCGGAAAACACGAAGTGCTCAACCGGAAGTACATGGAAGAGAAAAAAGTGTCACTCGTTGCTCGTGCCACTAAAATCCTATTTTTTCTAGAAATTTTAAAGAAAATATTGATTGATTGATTGATTGATTGATTGATTGATTGATTGATTGATTGATTGATTGATTGATTGATTGATTGATTGATTGATTGATTGATTGAACTCTACGTGTATGCGATCAGTCATGTGATAACGTTAATTGAGCGGCTCGCAGCACTGTCTGTTTCGACTTCTTCCTTCACAGCTGGTACCCCGCCGCCGTCGAGTCTTTATCGATCCGTGCTCTGCTAAAGCTTGCTAGGTGTAGTCATCAGTGTCGTTCGGCAGTAATTAAACTGATTACATGGGCAACGATTTCTTTCCAAGGTATTCCGAAAGCAAGTAGCAGCTTGCATTTTACGACCTTACAAAGGGATTTGCTTATATTTTTTGTTCTCTCACCGAGCGTGCGTATGCAAAGTACATTACGATTACTTTAAACTGGCAGATGCGTGCACTGTTCTTACTGAATGAACAAGCGATCGCAACATCCGTGCTTCCTTCCACTTACGTGCGTACATTTTCTACCGGCCACACCTGAAAGTTTAAAATGTTTTTGCGGCGCAATCGGGCGCCCGGCAAATTGTCCCATTATTAAACTGCGGCTGATAAAATCAGCAATGAACAGAAGCCGAGAACGCGCAACGGCCAAGGAACAAGTTATCTCACAACTTGCGTAACAGAGGGTGTAACAGAACGTAGCTCCAGCCGCGCAACCGTGGTCTTGGTATTGCCTCTGGTGAGACGTTTAGGGCGATTAACATTGCTTGATACATAACACCACCCATTTTGGTGTATACTGTTATCTGCATCTACTCTCTTTCAAGCCAACTGGGGTCAACTTTGTAGGTGCCACTTATAACAACAGAGAGTTGAACTAGTTGGTACGTGTTCATTCTAAAAGATAGGGCGTGCAAACACGCAGACAAGAAGGAAGTCAAGACGTTTGTGGTGTCTCGACTTCCTTCATGTGTCCGTGTTTCCACGCCATGTCTTTTAAAATGCCACTTAGTGTACGCCGCTCTTCAGTGAACTAACCCGTGGCCTCTGCGATTAACTCCAGCACGCCGTCGCACCGTCGGAGCCAATCGCGGAGGCCACTACTAATCTTGCTCATGTCCGGGGTGTCTATTGAAATGGCGCAGTGCGTCGTACTGACCTACGTCATTAAGAACACTGAGTTCACTTCACTACGTCGCTCATCCCTCGTATCATCGCTCTCTTCTCGCCGCCATAAGCAGTCAATGAGACAATTCTGCCCGTTACGATAGCATGCATTGGAGCAGTTACGATAGTGTTGAACCAACGGACACTGTGTATAATCACGCACAGATAAAGTGTTTACGTGTGAATGCGCATACATAGAATGTACCAGCTAACATACCATTTGTTTATGTATTTTTATTTATTTATTCATGTCACCGACGCACAAGCCTAGTATTCTTGGCGAAAGTGGACAGCTGACAAAACACCACGTAGGTATGATAACAGTGTCTCAATCATAGTATCGTATACGTGTTTTTCTTTTTTTGAAATAATAATCGTTGGCGTTTTGCGCCCCAATACCACGATATGATTATGAGAAGTGCAGTGGTGAAGGGCTCCGATAATTTCGACCACCTGAGGTTATTTAACGTGCACCTAAATCTAGCTACACAGGCCTGTGCCATTTCTCGTGCTATGAAATGCGGCCGCCGAGACCGGGATGCGATCCCACGACCTCCGTGTCAGCAGTCGAGACCACCGTGGTGGGTTCTGGTATTTTCTTGCTCGTACCCCGTACGGAAGAAGTGTACCTAAAAGGGGTAAACATCGAAATGTAGAGCTAATTATAAATACGTCTTCACTTGTACATATCTCAACTTTTTTTTTCAGTCACGTTCTCACTGATCGAAGTCGTAATTATAAGATATAAAAATATGCAAGTACACGCCACTCATGGGAGAAATCTTCGAGGATGAGCCGCCAATATCGCTGATCTTTTCTGCAGTCTTTCTTTCCTGCTTGCCTTCATTTGCTCATGTCTTTTCTCGGGTTGTTTCTAATTATTACCAAAGCTTTCTCGCCCTCTTTCTCATCCTTCCGCATTTTGTTCTTTTAAACTGAAGGAAGGACAAAGGAAGAGTGCGCAAACATAACAGCATTCCAGTGGCGTATATAGACAGGGGAGTGGGGGGGGGGGGGGGGGAGTTTTTTAAGTTTTCAATTTTGTATGTGTATATATACACGGAAACATACAAACGACGCACGAATATACATACATAAAGCATGGTTTAACACCCGTCTCCACCTGCGCCGAAAAAAAGTTCTGGCTGCACTACTGCTCCATTCACAGTCAACGAAAAAAAAAATTAATTAGACTTCTTTTCATGAGTGCTGCCCTGGTGCGCGAATGACTCTCTTTAAAGAGACACTTGAACTCCCTTAGGAGATTATTATACTCCCGTCGTAAAGTCGTGAAACCCGAAAGAGAGTTAACTTGTCTCATTCAAGGGAGTCATATACGTGACAAGGCAGGGCTCATCGAAAATAGTAACGTATGCTCGTTTGTTCTTCGTTCTGTTTCTTAGAGTGAATGCTGCAATAAAACAGTCACAGAGCTCCGCTGTTTTAACAAAGTGCTACAGTACATTTATGGCCCTCCGCGCTAGAGATATTTTAGAAACTGCCTACTTGTAGAGTAAACCTCTGATTACAATTAGCGCTTCTGCCCCTCTACCAATTAGATAAACGAAGGGAAAGCACGCGGGAATAGCGCAATGACACCCGGAAGACTTCCAAGACGAAACGTTTCTGCCATCTAACTAATCGCTACATTAAGTGCAAAAGGTCGCGCTTTCATTTGAGAGAGCTTAAGCGTCTCACTATCGCTACCTAACTGCATGAAAGGGCCGGCGAATTCGCCACTTAACTGCGTACAGCGGGGGTGTCCTCAGGGCGCAACGCTTCGTCATGCTAATGAGCGTCCGCGCGGTTCCCTGCGAAAACGCTGTCGTGATGAGGTTACGCTAAAGTGAATCACAGATTACGCAATTTGTGCCCACCCTGCGGTGCTCGGTACGGCGAGGGTGTAGTAATTGTGGACGTTACGAACTCGAAGCTTGGCCGGGGGAGAAAAAGGGCGAGGGGTTGAAGAAGGGGGGGGAGAGGGGAACGGTTACGCCGTGACGCCCTCTCGCGCGTGAGTGCTTCGAAGATAGAGTTCTAAGACGAGAGCGTAATGATCTCTCCATTAAGACGAGAATTAAGTTTCTTTTTAATGTTTTAAACGTTTCACTTGAGGAGGGAGCTACTTTCTTAATTTTGGGACTTATCTGGCGAACGTGCTTAAGTGAGCGCGATCATTTCTCGACTGTCCTGGACGTGCAGGCAGGCTGAAAGCTGCTATATTGCATAATGAAAGCGCGCGATTTCAGGGAATTGCTTATGACGAAAAAGAGAGAAAAAAAAAGAAGAAAGTTCGCACTCGTTTCACCTTTCATTGAAAAACAATGTTCTTATATGGTATACTGGCTGTCAATTCGGTCTAACTTCTTAATTATCATCTTCATTAGGGGATCGAAAGAACTTTTTAAGGCCGGCAGTATCTAAATCGTGGGTAGATTTAAAGCTCGGGAGCTCGCGTATTTTGGAAGCGAGCTGCAGAGAGCCAAATAAAAAAAAAAAAACGGCGCACTGTGGGCACCGTTGCAAGTACGAGTGTTCGAAGCGGAGCAATATGCTGCCCGACAAAACAGTGCAGCTGCGTGGGAGCAAACGACTGCCGCTATTAATTAGCACCTTATTAACACCGTTCCGTCAAGGCGCCTGATGGCTAACGATCCAAACGGTGGGCAATAATTAACCTTCCCCCACGCACCAAAGCGTTCGGTGAAAGGTCGGTGGCGATGTACGTGCACAAATGTAATTGAAGGAACCCGCGAGGAAGGTGAAAAAAGAAAAAAAAAAAGCTCATATGCGTGTTCTTGGAGACGACAGAACTTTTTTTTTTTTTTGTATGGTTAAAATCACGCGTCTTTCGTGCGTAAGTTTCTTACGGCGCTGCTTAGAAGTGTTTTTTGGCAGCATTCACAAAGCATTACTCTTAAACACCGCCCGGTTTCGTGCAATACGTGTCCTGGGTTAGCGTCGTCTTGACCATATCAATCGTATTTGGCGACACTATAGCTACGCAAACTGTTTTGGTTACGGTGCTCTGGCCCCTATATCTGAGTCTTTTTCTGCGCAGCTTTGGTTACACATTGTATTTGGAGGTTAAATGGGCTTTTGATGGTGGCACGCAGTAAGAGTGAGCGAAATAATAGCGGGAAATTAATTATGATTGCATTGCGGTGAGTCCCAAACACCGGTACATGTTGATTACCGGTGACCTCGGAAAAAAAAAAAGTGGTAAGAGTGATGTGATTGAGAGCAATGAATTACACTGATTTTGTGAAAAAGCAAGGACAACAAGAAACAAAAAAAAAGTAAGTTAGCATGCCACAGTACGCGCAGTACGCAGGTTTGCGAAATCCATGTCGCGCGAAAGAAGCCTAGAACTGCATTTTCGCGACAATTCATTTTGTTTTCTACGTTTTTTTCCTGAACATTTTCTCGAAAGCCATCAATTCGTTCGGATCGAATGCTTAAGCGTATCCACAGATATGTAAAAATGACTGGTAATAGTAAGTGAATCGCTACGAAATGAGATACCTGCACACGTAGCAATAACATATAGTCAACGTAAAAGAGAAATGTCAACCGTGCAGTGGATTGAGTAAGGGCACAAAATCCAAAGTATCCGGTTTAATTCTTCGGCTTCTACAAAAAATACATAAAATGCGTTGTCAATCCAGAGCAGTTAGCAATTCACGAAGTCGTGAAGCTGAGTGGTGCGAGGGCTCTTTTAACACGTAACTGCATCAGGATCTCACTTAGTCTGTTTCTGTCGTTTTGCACCAAGCGTTCTGCGCCAATATGAAACAACAAGAACAAAAAAGTTCGGGAGGTCTTCCCCTGCCAGAAAATGGGGTCAAAGAAAGGTTGGCCTGTGTGTGCTCGAACAACTTTCTTTCTTTCTTTCTTTCTTTCTTTCTTTCTTTCTTTCTTTCTTTCTTTCTTTCTTTCTTTCTTTCTTTCTTTCTTTCTTTCTTTCTTTCTTTCTTTCTTTCTTTCTTTCTTTCTTTCTTTCTTTCTTTTTCTTTCTCTTCCATTGCGCTTCGCTCCCTACTAACCTTTCTTTTCTTCCACGCCGAGAATCGGACCTTTATCCACGGGCTCGGCAGCGCAACACTTCAGTTTCTACAGGCAACAACGACGGTCATGCGTTCATATTCAGGCAACAATGAAATGCGGCAACGTGAAATGACAAGCGACCTCGATAAAAGGTCAGATTGTCACATCAGAAACGGCTGACTGCCGTAAAGCCCGCGATCCAAAAAGCATCAATGATTAGATAAACGGCGTATGCAAATACGCATGTGACCGGCGCATCTTCGGGGGCCCCATTTCTGCACACTCGCCGGCGACGGGGTTTTTCGCGCACGACGCCGCCACCGCAGCGACCGAGATCTGTAGCTCGTAAAAAGTTTCGCTCGAAAAGCACATTCATACGCATGAAGCGGGAAATCGAAACCAGCTTAAACGAGAGAACAGACAAACGTATCATAGACTGCGTGCGATCGGGCCGGATATATGCGTGCCTCTTTCTCTCCCTAAATAAAAATAAAAAGAAATAAAGTTGATAGAAGGACATTAGGCCGCTAAGTGAAGTATAGCAGCGGTGCTTAGAGCGACCGCCGAAGCAATCTTAGATGGGAGAATCGAGCATCCAAGATGATTTGCCACGATAAGCCTACAGCCATATACCGATAGACTCCCTTCTTCCCTTGTGGTTCCTTTCATCGCCTTCTCCGATTCCCTCTGCCCAGCGGGCTTTCTTTATGCACCCTTTATTTTCCCGTTGCCATCAGCGGGGGAGACAACGACCTAATGACGTCACAAGCCTCCCGCGCGCCCCGTCGGCCGATGAATATTTATCGGGGACGTGCAGGGGACAAATGCGTGCTCTGATCAAAAAGGACGGCGACGCTGCGCTCCTTTTCGCGCACCGCTCCGGCCCAATCAGCCCACAGTATGCGCGCTCTTGCTTTCTTTAGCTCCAGACCTTTTCTTTATGTCGTATGCCCGTTCTGAGGCCTTCTACATACGGCGGGCGTCCTTTCCTCGGCCGTCGTTACCGCGTCGTATAGTCCCCGTCGGTGATGTTTTTTTTCCCGGACAGGCGCTTAGTGTCACTTTACCTTCCGTTCTGCGCCGTTTCGTTATTACTGAGTTTTCCTTATTTCGCTCACGCATCTTTACATCTCCCGTGTCATTTTTTTTTTGTTCAGTCATCTCTCTTTCTCTTAATGTACGCGCGAGTGTTTGCTCATCTTACGCATTGCTGATTTCTCTCCGTCATTCTCCTTCTTTCCTCGTTTATTTTTGTTGTTTTTTTTCTTCTTGGACACATTGTGCACAGCGAAGTGCTGAACCTCTACAACTGACGTCGCTACCAAACCCACGCTGATCGGACAAACTTGATCAAATAGGTGCAAAAAAATTAAGAAATAATTAAAAAAAGAAACTCGCATCGCTATATCACATCCATGACTACTGTCGACCTTGATTTGTATTGGTAATTTTGTTGTGACTCTTGTAATACAGGGGATGTGTGTGGGAAAGTATCATCAACACAATCATTATTAGCCTGACTGCACTCACTGCAGTGCAAAGGCCTTTCCCACGTTCCGCCAATTAACTCGGCCCTGTGCTGCCACGTTATAAGCGCAAGCTTCTTAATATCATCTGCTCACATAACTTTCTGTCCCCTTCGAGCGTTTGCCCTCTCTTAGAATCCAGTCTGTTACTATTAATGACCAGCGGTTATCTTGCCTACGCGCTACATGCCCGGCCTCATGCCCATTTCTTCTTCAAGTACTAAGATGTCCTTAACACCCGTTTGTTCCCTGACCCACTCTGCTATATTCTTGTCCCTCTAGAACTATTAGAATCACTATATTTCATAGTGATCCTGCTCGTCATGTTTGGTACCTGATATGCTTCGACTGTGCAGCGCTCTTGCTCCGTTATGCAACTCCACTGCCTCATTTCCCATAGAAACCAGGAATATTGACGTATTTTGTGAGATGAAGGGCATGACTAATTCAAGCTTCATGGAAATATCTGCAGAGCCAGGCGGTGTTGAGGTTTGAGTCTAGAGCTACGACGCACTTTGAAATCTCGGAGGAGCAGCTTAAGCTCCCCAAATATCTGCGCTTCTGAATCTACGACGCTTAAAGAAGCATGGGGAGGAAGAGTGTGCTAGAGCCACCAGGGACTAGATTGACGCTGTTATGCAAAAAAAAAAAAAAAAGAAGAAGAAGAAGAAGAAGAAAAACGAACTACGAGTAAATGTTGCCGAAGACGTGAACGAGATCAGAGATAAACCGTCTACCACGCGTGGGACAAGGACATCTGTGTGTTATGGCTTGCTCACAGTACACCTTTTGAACAGCGGAGCTGTTTATGCTCAGAGAAACTTCCATTAGTCGCGAACATCATCGTCATCATCATAAACTGGCACGCGCTCTCTTTGTTCTCTTCTCTTTTTTCATCTTCTGCTTCGCTCACAGAACACGTGCGCCGATTTGTCCGGCGGGGGATGCACTAACTCTGATTGGCGAGAGAATAAGTAAAGAGAGAGAGAGAGAGAGAAATACAGAGAAGAAAGCCAGAAAAAGATAGACAAAGAAAGAAATAGACAGTGAGAGAAAGACATAGAATGAAACAGACAAAGAAAGAGATAGAAGAAACAAAGAGCAAGACAGAAAGACAAAGAAAGAGAGAAACAGAGAATAGAGAGAGAAAGGGAAGAAAAAAAGGAAGAAAGATAGAAAAAGTGACAAAGAGAAAGAAGCAGACAGAGAGCAGAAGAAAGAAATAGAAGTTAATAGAGACAGAAAAGAGATAGAAAAAAAACAGAGAGAACAAGAGAAAGAGAAAGAAATATAGGAAGAAACAAAGAGAAAAATAAAGAGAAATAACGAAAGCCGCCCAGCTGCGCACTTCCCTCAGGTTTGGCAGCACCAGTGGCAAGCTGCCTTCTTTTTTTTTTTTTTTTTTTTTTTTTTTTTTTTTTTTTTTTTTTTTTTAAGTGCAGAGCAATTTAGGGGCCCGGTCCATCCATCTCGTATGGCGTGATCACGTTCACAGTAAAACGCTCAATACAGGCCATAACAAGGCTAGCAATGCTCAAACACGGGTTAAAATGAACGAACAAGGTCTAAAATAATATAAATAACGGGTATAGCCAAGAAGTAATCGTATTTATTAGCTTAATATCGCTAACACGTTTCGGAAACATGGGTCTAACTCTGGCGGGAGCGCGCCGCCGCCTCGCCGAGTGAGCGAATGGCCTTCCCCCTGTGCCGCCTGTGCGACGGCGCCGCGCCGGCGAGGCGCTGCGTCGCTACGTGACTACATCTGATGGGGCAAACAACCTGACGGAACTCGCAGCAGGCAGCATCACCAACTAAAGCTAGAACAACCTAGAAGAAACCTAGAAACAACCTGCGTCACCTAGCTGAGGCCTAGAAACAACTTAGAATCCACCAGATTGGTATTCAGATTATTATTCATAATCGTCCAGTTTCGTTGTTTCAAGGCTTGGGCGGCTAAGTGCATGCTTCTACATTTCTTTTTTTTTCTTTTTTGAACGGGTGGGTTACCTTCAATGCAAGTGCGCGCTTCGGCACGTGGTGGTATCTCGCGGCGGTAGCGGTAAGCATGCAGCTCGCGATCCTCAAATCAGCCAATGGCCGTGAACTTTGGGGTTATCGCGCGTCCATTTTTGTTTATGGCATCATTTTTCAATAGAAAATGGAGCGATTTCTAGCTGACTCGGAGAATTAATTGT
>JALIZH010033007.1:22500-142500 GCA_030522465.1 Rhipicephalus appendiculatus | reverse complement strand
CATGGTTACTATCACGTTTAAAAGGGACGAAAGGTGTCCATTTACCTATATTATATTACTCATAAACAAGTGCAAGTAGCAAGTTCATTCGGGAATATTTTTTGTGTTAAATACTTAGCCGGTTGATTAGAGGGTTTACGTACATCGCAAATATAATATAAGTCATGTAGAATGCCGTCTGATGCAGCTGCTTGAAGTCTTTGATGCAGGTTTAATGTAGTATGCGAAAACGACGCAAGATCTGAGTGTCGGGAATTTGCAGCAGTTATACGACATGAAACAATAAAAAACAAACAAACAAACAAACAGAAAAACGCCTGGCCTGCGCGGAAAGCGCAGCACAGTCACAGCGAAAGCTGCAAAAAGCTGCATTTATAGAACTCGTTGTAAACTCTCTTAGGGCGACTATTACAAGTACGCTTGCAAGGTACCCACTACGCCATAAATAATAATTTTTGTCAAGTTGAGAATGCATTCCCACTACGCCATTATTCGTCATTCTGCCGAGAAGCGAGGTACCCGCTACGCATTTGCAAGGCATTATGTGCACTTTGTTGATGCGCGGTGGCTGATGACGATGAAGATTTATGGCTGAGCCCTTTGTAATGGGTTGGAAGCATTCAACAACCCACTGGTTACGCAATTCGTACTCTGTGACGCCTGGTTGCACAATTCACATTGTGTCACGCCTGGTTGTTATTTTGTTCTTCTACCACGCTATATTACGCATGTTAATGTGGTTCCTTCCCGACATAACGCCTGTGTGAGGGTCTTTCCGTGGAGGAGTTTTGAGCGCCGGCACGGCTATGAGGTAGAATACTGGGCTGCCACGGAGAGGACCCAGGTTCGAGCCCCGTTCCATCCTCGATATCTGTCCTTGTTTCGCTTTCTTTTCTATTTCGCGCGATAGCGGTTACGAACACCGGCGGCGGCGGCGGCGGCGGACAACTACGGCGCCAAAAACGGCCCTTGTGGTGATCTCATAACTGCTTTCGCTGTAAAAAATGTGGCGACGTTATTCTTGACTGTGGAGAGGCAACGAGATACCATTGCTCAAGTGGATTTTGTATGACACGGTGAATTTTATCTGAGCCATTGATGGTGTAAAATGTGATCGACATGATTCACCTACAAACAATTTACTACTTGCCTCGCTTACGTCGAATGTAGAATTTTTGGCAGTAAAAGAAAGTTACATTCAGTACGCCATATCCGCGCCTTTTCTTTGTGTGTGTGTGCTTTATTGCGTACACAAACAATCACGCCGGCGTGAGACGGGCCCTATAGTAGTGCAGTTAAACAAAAATGAACAGCAGCATGCGCTTCGGTAAGAGTTCGATGTTATTACACACGACAGTCTAATTACGGAATACGAAAAACGTTATTGAAAGCATCCTGAGAAGCGCCGCCCCTTACAGGGCGACACCACGAGGCGCTCCTACGTGAGAAATGACAAAGCTTAAGTATTCCACGTTGAAATTCGAATGAATGAAGTGACAGTTTTTGAACAGATAGCGACATGTGATGCCCAGTGTGAAAGCTGTCAGCGCACTCGTCAAAATGCGCGTGAGTAGTGCCGAGTACATATACACTAGCGAACTACAATAGATGCAGCGTTCAAGAAAATGAAAGACGAAAGCAAAAAAGAACAGAGTCTAAGTCCTTTAAATTAACAGGTTAAAGCAAAAATACTCAGCTACAAAAACGCAGAGCGAAGCGGCTCTCCCCGATCGCGCGGTCAAAAGCAAACAGTGCTCCCCCACTCCCACGACAGTGTTTGCTTACATGTTGCTTCACTCCGCCCGCACAGCCCTTAACGTACTTTCATTTCTTTCTCTTTTTTTTTTATTTAAGGCGAAATCTTCAGATGCCTCATCACGAAAATTGACCGACGTCCCACGTCGGCGGTTTCAACCCGACTGATTCGAAAAATGATCATCACATGATGGCGTCACTTTATGACGTCATCGTGACGTCATGTGACCTGGAGGCGTCATCCTGGAGATAGTGGAAAATCACTTTTGGTGCAAAAAACATTCAGAGGGTGGCAGCCAGGAACAACACATCGACTGAGGAGAAAAAAAAGATGGCTTTCGCCTTCCAGTCGTCTTATGTGAGTGCACAAGGGACCCCGTGAGTTTTCTTTCTCTTCTTCCTTCTTTTCTATCTTATCAATAGTTCCCCCCTTTCCCCCCACCCCACGTGTAGGGTAGCCAACCGAGCCAAAGCTTGGTCAACCTCCCCGCTTTCTCTTTCATTTCTCTCTCTCTCGGTCTGCTTTCGGTAAAGGTATAGACCTATTCCATGTTTGTCAACAGGGGTAGGCGACGTCGACCATCTGAGGCGCTTGTAGCGACGTCGCGGCGCGTAGTGTTTATTGCCTACGCACCGCGACGTCGCTACAAGCGCCTCAGTATGTTCGACGTGGCCTACCCCTGTTTGCAAACACGGAATAGGTCTATACACCGCGGAACACACACTCTTCCGCCTGAATTTCGGATGGTTTAACCAACCGCGAAGCACCCTCTATTGGGCACTCGTACGTCTATCTACCCTTTCCTCACAACGCCCACTCCCAAGATCAGAAACACCTCCATAGGACGAGTTTACGAGAAGAAGCGAACGGGCCGTAGGGTTAGCGGTTATTGCGCGGAGCGTTATTATTCTACCTCGTTGATCCTCCCCACCGAATTGGCGCACCAGCGCTCAGGGTCAGAACGCCCATACATCTCGTCTAATTTGCCTGATAGACGGCGGTCGGGGGGCAAGAGGATGTCGTGTGCGTGCGAAAGGCCGACGTTGTATAGGACGCGCTCTGTGTGTACGTCGACGTCGTTGGCGGAAAGACGATGGGCGGGTGGTGGCAGCAGGGAGTGAATTCTATATTACACGAGAGAGCCGGAGGAGGACGCGCGCACGGCGCTGTCGTGTCGTAAAAGGAACAAGCTTTCACGGTCGCCAGGGGAAATCTAATGCGTCCTCCCTTCACGGTGTATGGGCGGGGATATGCCGGGCTTCCACGCACGCCGACGAGACGCGAATGCGTCGTCGATTATGGAGGAAACGGAGCGCGTTTGCGACACCACGCACGCGTAGAGCAGCGAGCGAAATGGCTGGCCGTCTTTCGCGCTTGCCCCTTTCTAAGCACGCACATTTACGTGCTTAAAGCTAACAGCCACGCTGTTCCTGAGCGATGTATCGATAATCAGAAAATATATGAGTCACGTAGACGCGTTCGCCCAGATTTCTGGAGTAATAGTAATAACTACTGAGGCTTTACGTGCCCAATCGGCGATATAACTATAAGCACGTCGTAGTGGGGGGACCCCGGATTAATTTATGTCACCTGGGCTTCTTAAACGTGCGCCTAAGTCTGAACACGCTTGTGTTCTTTGCGTTTTGCCTCCATCTAAATGTGGCCTGCCGTGGCCAGGAATCGAACCCGCGCCCTCGAGCTTACGTGTAGATTAACACCTTCACAATGCATTGTCGAGATCGCTTTTCGCTCATAGCCTTTTTCGAAGGCCTGTCTCGAAGGTGGAACGCCGAATTCTTCAACAACAATGGCTTACCCGTCTGTGGTAGTCGCCGTGTTCTTGCTTTTCACTCGCCGCGATATAATCCAGAGCGCAGCCCGGCCGTATAAGAACACACGCTCCGTCACCACGCACTGTAGGAGTGGAGAACGTTTTACGTACACAGCGGCATTTGTGTCGAGAGAACATGCACACACAGCTCGATCGGCGCCGTCGCGAATGTAAGGAACACCTGACGCAACTCAACGAGCCACTCGCATCGGAGGTGCACCGGCGCGATGCGGTCTGACGCGAGCAGCGCGCGCATACCTCGCTCGTGAACAACGGCATGAGCACGCCTTCGAATGCCGCGGTTTGCGTGGCAATCTAAAGGTTACGAGCGTGCCGGAGAGGAGCTCGCGCCGTGCTCAACAAAGGGACACTTCATCTTTCCGAGACAGGTGGACGCCTGTTCACCGAAGGCGCCATCTGTGAAGCAAAGCGAGCGGGCGTGATCGTTTTTGCATATATACTCCGCCTTTAAGCAGGATTTGTCGGCTCCAACTGGTATGAACTCGAGTGTTTGAAATCGCGTTCGTCTCGAAACTTGAGCGCTATGCAGGATAAGCTTGAGGGGCGAAGGAAACGGGGAAGAGAGGTGAAAGCTGGTGAGGGGAACGAGAAGGAAATATTAGGCCGGCCTCCTGTACACTGGAAGACAGTGCTGGGGGAGGCTAAAGAATAAGATTATATATATTGTGAGGAAGAAGATCGGCAAGCACGGAGGCCCATCGCCATCGGCTGGCACACACCGACATATATATTATATAGCTTAGCGCAGCTCACACTAAGTCGCGGAAGGCTAAGTCACAGCAAAGCTGGTCGGCACCTAGCTGGTCTTGGCATCGCTAGACTTTTGCCCTCCCGGCTCTCTCTTTCTCACTATACATGGTTATGCTCGCTCTCCTTTTCTTCTATCTTTTTTGTGTCTGTTTCTTTCTATCTCTCTCACTCTTTGTCTATTTCTTTCTCCGTCCTTTTCACTCTTTCTTCCCCTTCTTTGTCTCTATTTTCTTTCTTTCGCTTCCTCTCTGTGTCTTTCTTTATCTCTGTCTCTCTGTAGTCGCTCTCTCGCCTTCTATCTTTTTCTCTCTTTCTTCCGTTTCTTTAATTTCTAGCCCTTCCTTTCTATATATTTCGCCCTCTCTCTGCACTCCTTTCTCTTTCCCTCACTTCCCTTTGCTGTACTTCACAAAAACATGCTTTGCTCTGCTAGCGTGCACGGAGAGCCCAGTGGTTACGACGCTCGCCTTCGTATCGTGGGTACGCGGGCTCGAATGCCGCCTCTCCAAGAAATTTTTCTCGCGAAAAATGTCTCTCTTTCTCTATCTTTATTTCTTTCTTTTTCTTTATCTCTACTCGATCTCTCACCCATCAGAGTTATTGCATCCCACGACGGAGAAACTGGCGCACTTGTTCTAGGAGCGAAGCAGAAAATGATGAAGATGACGGCGAAGAACCCTAGTAGCACCAAATGTTGACACAACGTTGTCGCAAAATTCAGAAGGTTGCTTCAACGTTGTGGCAACATTTGGTACAACTAGGGATAGAACGAAGAGAGTGCGTGCGGTTTCATGATCATGACAATTCTCTATCTACGACACACAACGAACCTCGAGCATAGCAGCTCTGCTGCAAAAACATGCAGTTAACTTTTAAATACAACAGTGTATAGTCGGCCATAAAATGAACCGATGACTGGCTCATCATATGTCTTACCCACACAGTGGTCCTTACCTGATTTACGCATGCCGATGAAAGTAGATGACAATCTTCAAGCGGGCGCCTTATAGATATGCGGGCAAAGTGCGCAATGTTGTATTAAAAAGACAAGGTCTTGCCTTGCTTATTTTGCTAATTCGTCGTCAAAGAAAATATAGAAAGCTGTTATGACTTCGTGTGAAGCTGCGCATTATTTAGATTACTGCAGCGAACGTGCAGTAGCTTTTACAGTCAACAGTCAAGAACAACTGACACCTAAATAACGAATTCCGGGGCCGCTAAGCTCGTGGTAACTATTTTTAATAACTAATTTGACGTAGTGTTATCGTGAAACGGGATACGTTGTTTAAGGTGGTGCCACCTAATCGCGTTACCGGCGATAATTCGTTCTTTAACGACTCACCCGAGAAGAACGGCAATAAGAAAAAAGGTTTCCCTCGTTATCTTTTGCGTTTCCGTCCGGTACGCATCTCTCGCAAATTTCGTTTTTCCCGCATATTACGCGACGCAGCTATAATAGCGCTGGCGCGCGCGCGTGTGTTTTTTGCTCGTGTTCGAGCAAAGGCGGAAGAGAGGCAACGCAATTAGCCGACGACGGCGCGTCTTCTCCGAGCAACGCGTTGCCTGCCATGGCAGCGGCGAAGCGGCACAAAGTGGAATTGATAGCAGGCCCCCGGCAGCAGCGGCAAGAAATAATGCCGCCATGGCTGTGACGCATAAAGCCCCATGAACATCAGGTTCAGCGGGGGTTAACACGACTGCGGAGTCAGCTCGTAGATCGGCGTGCTCGCGTCGACAGGCCCCTTCATCGCTGTTTGGAGGCCGAATGGATCGGTGATCGAGGGAGAGGAGGGAAGAGACGCTGATGGTTAGGAAGAGGAGAGGGGGAGTGAGGAAATCTGCGCATCAGCACCTCATTTCCATAGCCAGCTGCTGCGCTGATGCTTCGCTTCGGGTTATTTTGGTGTTTGTATCTTTTGCGGTGGGATGCTCTGGACGTGAAAGAGAGCGCTTGCTCGCCGCAGCGGTCTGCGCGGCCTATTGATCCGTTCGCGGCGGCCCTGCGATGAAGTATTGCTCATCGCCGCCGGTGCACTCCGGAAACACAGCAGAAACGTGTACTCCTTCTGCATCCTTCGCTGGAGCACGTATTTTGATGATGTATAATCGAGAAAAAAAAAATAAGGGGGGTTCGCTGACTTACACCGATACGTGCCTAAAGTACGCGCCCTTCTTGTACGTGCTATCTTGGGGAAATAGGGAAATTCGTGCAGTACAGACAATGCCGCCGCATCGTGTCGGTGAATTAAGAATGGCACTGCTTGTTACATTGTCTATCGCTGATGCTCCAGTGCGACGCGCTGTAGGAGTGTTGAATCTAGGGGTTGCTGCAGAGCCGCAGTACGTGATTGCGTATGTATCGTTGGGCGGGTGACGAACTTTTTTTTTTTTGCTACTTGTTCCTTATTGGCTGATGCAGTCCTATAGGTTTGATTGCACTGCGTTGATTAAGGGGAATAGAGTACAGCGGGCAAGTGGAACACGAGCTTCCTCTCGTGATTTTTTTTGTTTTTGCTGTTACTGTCGAGGTCGCAGGAGAGAACGGCTAAGTCGCCAGAGCTACGTTTTGTCATAGTCTAATATCCCCGTCCGCACAGAGGAGGCCTCCTTTGTATCTGTCACTATATGCGTCTCTTTCGAGCCAAAATGCGCATTATGTAACAATACACTGTTTACTAAATGTGGACGCACGCCAGGAGAACGAAGAATGTCAGTCGGGCCCGCGTCAACCGAAAAATATACGCTCTCTACTGGACTGTTTTTGCATATAATTAAACAAAACAAAAAGAGAGCACCGGTTCAGCGCCGGCGGCATCATATACGCTCTGACGTCAGATGCGGAACGAGGAGAGCCAGTCACGTTCCGCCTCTGACGTCAGGTGCAGAACGTGACGTCAGGGGCGCAGTGGAGAGCCCGCTCATCATCAGACATCCGGTCGTGTCACGCATTCCGGCGAACGGTGACCAGCGAGAAAGCGAGCTTGAGCCCAGAATGGAAAAGAAAATGTTATTTCATAGGAGGGCCCCGCGATATATGAAGCCAGCTGTGCGCGCTTGAATAAAGGTTATGCACGCGCGACACGTCAGCAGCATTTTGTTTTCCCGCCATTCTTCGTTCTTTATTGGTCTTCATTGAGAAGACACGCATTTTTTCTTCAAATCCCCCCGTTATCCGATACGTCTGCGGCTACAAATCGTATCAGCCGTAAGGTTTCGTGCGTAAACTCTTAAACGCGTATTTGCAAACCAAGCTTATCCTTATCGCTAGGTTTACTTACCGTTTCTGTTCCTTTAATGCGCTTCATAAACAGTTATGAAGTTAACATTCACAAACCAACCTCGGTTATCTTTTCCCCCGCTTACTGTTTTTATGGCACTTAATGCTGACTAATGGCGCAAGAACGATAAGGGAAATGAGAGGTAAGGATAAGGTTGGTTTGTGAATACGGCCCCTTATACTTGGGGACAGTTTTCTGCGGCATTGAAAAGGAAGTGACGGAGGCAAAATGCGTGCAAGTTTAGAAGTTTAGAGAGTGCTCCCGAAAGGGGGGGGGGGGGGGATGGTGATGCTTACAGTAAGTGGCGCAGGGCTTGAAACAGCGAAGCTGGACGATTCTGAAGTCTAATCTGGTTTCTTCTAGGCTGTTCTTAGGCTTTAGCTAGGTGATGCTAGGT
Organism: Rhipicephalus appendiculatus; assembly: GCA_030522465.1. Taxonomy (NCBI): domain Eukaryota; kingdom Metazoa; phylum Arthropoda; class Arachnida; order Ixodida; family Ixodidae; genus Rhipicephalus; species Rhipicephalus appendiculatus. The sequence goes on along the minus strand of JALIZH010033007.1, from coordinate 134,467 downwards.
TGTGTTGCTTCTCAGCGCAGAGAGGTCCGAATTAAACCACGGACAATGACAGACACGACACGGATGTCCAAGCTCCAGAGACCGAAACTCGCGCTGAAACCGAGCGTTCGCACCTCTCATAGATATACGGTTACGTCGTCGTTCGCGTAGGGCTTCCATCGCTTCGGGGTCTTCTCGCAGCTGCCGTTGCCTATCCTGCTCCCTAGTATTCTGTCGTTGTACGTGCCGCTGAAGCACTCCGTACAGATGCTTCAGAGAAGCTGAGACATGCGGTCATGGTGTTTATCACTAGCTTAATTCCCGATGGTTTATTAAGGCTTTTCTCAATTACTGGTTACGTCTGTTTAGAAATCTTAATTGGTGTTTGCCGCCCGTCTGTTGCCTTCTTCCTTTTTAGTGGACCAGCGGTGAGTAGTGGGATTAGACCAATCTCTGTGGCACATACCCGTTCATGATGATGATAGTTTATTGTACACATTTGTACACACTGAAGTTTTTACGGCGAGCTTAAACAGTTTCGCTGTAGAAAGTACCACGTTCTCATCCCCGCTAGCATTAAGCTGCGCAAGAGAAATAAAAGTTAAGGCAGCTTCGCACTAGGGGTGCCAAGCCTGATGGAAATACGGAGCTGGGCAGCCTTCTTTGTTTTTTTCTTTTTCTGTTTCTTGCTTCCTCTGTTTCTTTGTTTTTGTCTCATCTGTTTTTCCATGTCCTTTTTGTCTCTGTGTATTTTTCTTTCCTTCTTTCTCTCTCTCTTTTCTTACTATTTTTTCTCCTTCTATCTTTCTTTCTCTTTCTTTCTTATCTTTGCCTCACTCTCTCTGTCTCTCTCTCTATATATATATATATCTCTTTTTTTTCCTCGCTTGCTTCGTCTTTCTTTCTATCTTTTCTCTTTCTCTGTTGCTTTCTTTCTCTTTCTTTGATTCTCTCTCTTTCTCTTTCTGCATTTCTTTCTCTCTCACCTTCTCCTTTCCCTCCTACTCAACTATAAATCTCCCATCCTCACCCTCACTTCCCCTTTTCTACCCCCTTGCTCTACGGTACTATACAAGGCTATGCTATATTCTGCCAGCGTGCCTGGATAGTCGCGTGGCTAAGACGCTCGCCTTCGAATCGTGGCTACGCGGGTTTCGAATACCGCTGTCTCTCTCTCTTTCTCTCTTTCTGTGTACTCGTTCTGTCGTCTCACCCATCAGGGTTATTACAGGGTCAAGCCGGAGAAATCGGCGCGCGTGTTGTGGGAGCGAAGCAGAGGATGAAGAAGAGAAGGAAGAGAGTGCGTGCCGATTCATGATGATGATGATAGTTTTTGTTTGCACTGCCCAGCACAACGAAAAACTTTAAGAGCTCCGCTCTTAAAAGAAATGCGAAGGACATTCGATCCTGACGATACGATAGAGGACGTTGTAGCGGAAACCTCCGATACAGACGTTGTTTGCTGTTTACTACAAAGGTGCCAAGGCGGGCTCTTGCTTTCCTTTCTCTCCCTGTACTCGTTCTCTACTCTCACCCATGATAGAGAGAGAGGTTTATTCACAGAAAGGCTGAGAGGTCGGCCTGAGCGATAGCATGCTCTAGCCAGCTACTCTACACCGGGGGAGGGGGAGAATTATTACAGGCTACACCAGAGAAGTCGGCGCATGTGCTTTAGGAGCGAATCAGAAGATGAAGAGGACAGAAGGGAAGAGGAGGATGAAGATAGCGCGTGCGGATTCATGATGATGATAGTTTCTGTTCGCACTACTTGGCGCAAGGAGCTCCGCTCTTAAAAAAAATTGGGGGACCCTTAAGCTTCGCCTTTAAGAGTTGAACGCGATAGCGATATCCTGTCCCTAGTGCGTACTTCAATCACTTAGTGCATACTGTGTAATGGGTAGCATACTTTAAATCACGAGCAATTATGCGCCGGGAAATGCGGGAAACGTTTTCGAACTTGCTATGCACCCACTACGTGGTCTTTAAGGGAATACGCGCAGTAACGTGTGCGCCTTTTGTAATAAGTGCACGGCTTTGAACCACAATGTCGTTATGATATTCACATCTTCTGACGCCCGATGGCAATGGACCCTTGTACCACGCAATATTAGTACGATATTACATGTTGTATTGTGACGCCTGTATACAGGACGCGTGTTTTTGTAAAGCATGAGAGTTATTTTCACTGCAATTCCAAGCAGAGGAAGTTATTTTATATGCAATCCCAAGCAGAAGCGTGGCTGAGTGGTAGAACACCTGGCTTGCCACGCACACGACCTGGGTTCGATCCTCAGTCAGACCCGGACATTTTTATTATTTATTTTATTTGCATCTTTCTCGATTTTTCGGTCACGGACAAGATGATGATTTTTCGCTCACAACCTAATGACGCCGACGCCGACGCCGGAAATTTCTGCGAAACGAGCTCTTTAACGCTATCGCGTTAAAATAGGCTCATGCTGTTGGGGAATCATTGCACATGAGCCTCTAGTGTTGGAAGACTAGAGGACCACTGACCATACGATGTCTTGAATTCCATATGGTTGAAACAATCTGGAGCTCTCCACCACAGAGTGCCTCGTAGTCAAATCGTGGTTCTGGCGCGTAACGCCTATGAAATTATTAATAATTATAAGAAAGTACCTAGCGGGAAAACGCTGCCTCACCATGGGCGCTGGTGTCATGACGGTGACGTGAATGCTTGAACGAATTGGGAAAAATTATTTCAGTTTAAGGTCCCACAAGGCGATGAACGGCGAGAACACGAATGGTGCCTGTAAAGCGTGCTTGCCGACGGATCATTCATGAAAGCCGGCTGAGCTCACGTAGGGGAACAATAATGACGTTAAGTCCATTGCGGAGTATGCCCCAGATTATCTAATATGTCTATGTCTGGTTCTGTTTAGGGTATTAGAGCTGGCGTGACCCTTTAAATGTGACTAAATGGCACTTCAGCAGTGTAAGCAGACTCTTATGGTGCGACGCCGTTAACGAACAACACCGCATAATCAATGTGCGAAAGCCAGTCCGTTCTCTACGTTTACATTCCTCTCTTAGTTTCTGCTTTCAGCTTGCCCAACGCAAAGCTAACCAGTATCGTCTAAACCGGGGTTAGCGCACGGCTTCTGATGCTCAGTCTTGCATCTTTCTGAGAAAGGTGAAGCTCTTGCTTTCTTAAGAGAATCAAATGCGAGAACTCATGCACCGTACTTAAAGTCCGGCTCCCTCAGTTTTTTTCACACCGCATAATTAATAATGTCGCTGTATAAAACCTACATCTTTTGCCGATGGACTAAGACTAAGGACGCCAGACGAATGTTTGGTCAATGCACTTGCTGCATGTGTTCTAACGGATAAGGTTTCAGCATAAAACCTATTGTTTTCCCGGTTTGGTAACGTCGCCTCAAGAATGTGAAGATTTCGTAACAACTTCATGAGCGCAATCTATTTCGTGTTTGGGGAGGAGATTGAAACAGCACGACTAAAATAAGGGCACCAAAGAGCAATTTACACAAAAGGAAGCACTGGCTGTTAACCGATCGTTTATATGATGAAAACCGACCTTTTACATATAGCCCAGAATAGGCACGCGTATGACAGTCGTAGTATCCAGAGCAAAAATCCCAATCTTACGTTCAAAACGCGTGTATATTTTTCTAATGAGACAAGAACAGAACACTCACACACATATGTAAGTGCTCTGTGGTATTTGTTATAGTTATTTTCCTTGTTTTTGTCGCGCTGTTTCAACCTCAGTTTTAAATGAAAGAAATATGAGCCCAATACATTTCGCTGCGTTCAGGGCACATTGTAGATGCCACGATGTCGGCATTTGCAAGGGAGGCGTTAGAAAACTCATCAAAGCAATTCTATAGCAACTTAGAAGCATATGTCTCGTCAATTCTTAAGGTGTATTTCTTAAATGACATTATAATCGTGACGTATGAAGCCTACGTTTCTTCGAATTCAACCAAAAAATTCGCATTGAATTTATTCACTTCTTAGTAGAGTGGGTAGAAACGAATACAGTAACTTATTGATCATGACCCACGTCTACATTTCTGCTTCTATTGGCAACTTTCGAGAGCATCCTCAAATGTAAATACAGATGTACTCGGCAAAACTTAATATTATTCTAATAGGAACCGTAGCCTGAGAGTGGTTGCAAGCCAGTCTGTCGAGGCTAAGGACAGATAAAAGGCACACGTAAGAGTAGTAAAAACAAAAGCAGTTGACTAGCTTCTCGGAATTGAAGGACATTGATACCTTCACCATGAAAAAAAAAAAAAAAAAAAAAAAAAAAAAAAAAAAAAAAAAAAAAAAGGTCAGTTTGGCTCGAAATGCGATGTACTGATCACGGTATCAATGCATCTTGACATTATAAGATATGCTCGTAGTTTTATAGACCCAGTTTTATCGACACGTCACAGTAAATATTCTCTTATTAATTAAATTAACGTGCATGTTCCCTGCGCGCACAGGCAAACGTAAGCATATCTCACCCGGTGGCCGCGAACACTGGCTCTTCCAGCGCTGCATGATGTGATAAACAGCTCAAATACAAGTCACTAAACACACAGAGCTATTTCTAGCTTCTTTGAAGTAACGTGAGCAGCAACATGACGCATGCGGAGATACAGAATACCACTTGTGACAGTCGTGTGATGTAAAGTGATGGCCCAGCTGAAGTATCCTTCAGCCATTTCGTACAAAATAAGCAGAAAAGAATTATTGATTGCATTGCTAGCATGGATAATTTGATAGCGCATCAAGCTACTTATAATATTTGAAGACCACAATATTGGCACCTACCACAATATCTACAGATCCCTAATATGTCGCGCTCAAGATTGCCCAGCCTTCTAAGCGAACTGATTGTTAATATTGATACTGTTCCTTGTTCTTCTCCTGCTATTCTTGATTTCTTCTCTTGTATGTAACATTCTTTCATTTATGCTATGTAGCACAGTTGCATGTTTTCTTGTTTCTTTTCTTTTTTTTCTCTTGTCTGCCATATTCATGTACAGTATGAAACCAGCTAGAAAAATTGTATTTCCGCTTTGCTGCTCCTGTAAGTTTTTATTTTATTTTTGCGGGTTTTGGCGCTGGTCAAGCGTTCATGGGCCGCTTTTATCTCCATTTGCCCTCTGCAACTCTGCATTGGTATTGTGAAAAATAATGTATACATATGTGTTATAATTCTTACATTAAAATGTTACCATATGTACGTGAAGCGAGCAGCTATGTCGACTCATTCAGCCTTTGGAACTGGCGCGCGTGATGCCTTTTGCGACCTTTATTAATGGAGCGCGCCACCTTTTACGACTTCGACCTTCACAGGCGGGGCTAGCTATAGAGCAGAGACACGTGCTTCACCTGCACCTCCCTTCTCCCCGCACGCACGAAGACGACACGTTCTCTCGCATGCTTTCCGCCATGGAGGAAGAAAAGTTAGAGGGGAGCATTGTGCAATGCGATTGAAGAATACTGTTTCGGCACAACACGCGATCAAAACGTCAGAGCATGCAGTAGGTTTTAGTGCTCCCGGTTGAGTTCTGTTTCTTAAGCCTCCTCCTTGAGCCGGCCGGTCCGCGCCGAACACGCGCGCTTCGACTAAAAGCTACCGGGCGCCAAACCGCAAAAGTCTCGGCAAATCTCATTTCTTGCGTTATCCTGACGCATAAGGCCACGTGTTAAACCGATACTGCTCGCCTCACGGAGTTTTCGCCTACCGAGGCTGGCTGCGCGGCAAAATGCTCCCTCCTAAGTTTTTATTCTACCATGCTTTAAACAGCGTACCCGCGAGGTCCAGATAAGACCTTATCCCACCACTTGGAACATCACACAGACCACCACACTAACGACGATGTGGAAGGTGAATTTTCGGATGAAGGGCCTCCTTAAATGCTATGGCAATGTGATATGTATGGTGCTAGGAATTATGTTTCAGTTCTTAATTTTGAAATGATATCTGAGGGAAAGAAGTTCAGCTTCCGGTGGTGTAACACGCATATAGCTGATGTTCCTTGCGTGTTATCTTACTAGGAGTTTATTAACGGGGTACTCATTCGCGCTTCGTTATCTCCAGTGTGTTATCCTGTGTTTTCAGAATGCACACCACGATAATGTTGCAGCGTTCTTAAGTAACACATTCTTAAATAGGCAAATATCATCGTGTAGAAGCAGAAGGATATGCAACCAAAGCATAGAAACATCTACCTGTCGCTTTGTAGGAGGAAGGAGGGCAGCAGAGCTGAATACACCTAGAAATCCGATTCAAGGAGAAATAACCCGTAATCAAAGTAGGACCAAGTGCCACGACTGTAGATTCTGATAGTCCACCGCTTTTATAAGCGATGTATACAGTTCCTGCTCACAGGCGTGAGAGCGTGCACAAGCGCACGAGTGTGTAGTGACGATGGTAAAGTTATTGGAAACAGGGACTGTCAAGACCAAGTAAGGGTTAGCGTCAGCGCACCTTGCACGGTACTACAATACTGCGTGTCCCAACAGTGCGAGAATGCGGACTTAATAAAGCAGCAGAGACGACGAAAGACCCGGAAACGGGCGCATTCCTGCAGTCGCACTCCGCAAGAAACATTGCCCTCGGAAGACGGGGCTCGGGGCAAAGCAGGTCCCGGTGCACGTTAACTAGTGAAGTGTCGTTGGCACGCAGGATCGTTAGGGTGCAACCGGAGATAGCGAGTAAGAGGGTAGGAAACGAGACCAGCGTAAGCAATGAAGCAAAAAAGAAAAGGGTGCCACTGCCGTTAGAAGCAACGACGGCGGCTCCGGTGAAGGTCCTCGGAGATGGATGTCGCCTGTTAGCGTCGCCGACAATGAGAAAAAGGCGGGCGCGTGAAAAATGGCTGACGCCCCCACTTGAAGGACGCGAGAGAGGCTGGCAGAGCATCGCACAGTGTCGGCGAGGTGCAGCGTTAGGGATCCCGGAGCTCTTCGCGATGTTTCTTTGTGCCTTCGCGAGCGCACCTCTGGCGCGCCGAGACTGCAGACACACTATCCCCGGGATTACGTTCTGCGTGAAGCATGCCGTCACTCACCTCTGCGCCGGTGGCTGCGTCTGCGCATCTCTGTCTGGCTTTGTTCGTCTGGGAAATCTCGAGGTGCTCCGGGGCCACGTCGTCGCCCCGGACGCTTGACGCGCGCTAATTAGTCGCGCTGCACCATTTGTCTTCCTAACCGAGAAAAGGAGCGCGGATGATTACATACACCTGCGTTCTTTTCGACACTGCGAATCGGGACTGTATCCGACGGCTCAACCATGAGGAAGATGATAGTATAGGATGGTTTTGTCTGTCTCTCTCTCCGTGTGTGTGTGTGTGTGTGTGTGTGTGTGTTTGTGTGTGTGTGTGTGTGTGTGTGTGTGTGTGTGTGTGTGTGTGTGTGTGTGTGTGTGTGTGTGTGTGTGTGTGTGTGTGTGTGTGTGTGTGTGTGTGTGTGTGTGTGTGTGTGTGTGTGTGTGTGTGTGTGTGTGTGTGTGTGTGTGTGTGTGTGTGTGTGTGCGCGCGCGCGCTCGTGCGTGCGTTCGTGCGTGCGTGCGCGCGTGCAAGCTCGTGCTGCGTTGTGGCTGGGGGGTGTGCACTGGTGTTACTTGGGTGGGGGGCAAGTGCTGGTGTGGCTTGAGGTGGAAAAGTGCCCATTTGACACCCCCCCTGCCGACGCCCATGGCTGCACTACTTAATATCTGGGGTTTAATGTCCCAAAACCACGATATGATTATGAGGGAAGTCGTAGTGGAGGGCTTTTGAAATTTCGACCATCTCGGGTTCTTTAACGTGCACTGACATCACACGGTACACGGGCCTCTAGCATTTCGCCTCCATCGAAATGCGACCGCCGCGGCCTGGATCGAGCCCGCGACCTTCGGGTCAGCAGCCAAGCACCGTAAACCCTACACCACCGCGGCGGACCGTGGCTGCACTTGTAAGGCTTAGCGTATGTTCGTACACGCTCACACTTTCCTTGAGGATGTAGTACATGGAGGTATTATAGGTGCACATGAAAGCGAATGTTATGAAAATGTGCTACTTGCTTCTTTAACTGCTTTGCTTTAGCAAATGTGCCACTCCTCTATGGTCCACCGCAATAACTCCGAGCAAATTTAAACGCTTTACCTGCGCTGCTCAACGTCAGTGGACCTATACATAATGACACTTATAAGTTATATAATGCTTCCATGTTGGCAGCTGGCTGTTCGCGGTGAGATGTGAGACGACGAGATCGATATCTTCGACACTGATATTTCGTTTTCGTTGCATTCCATGCAGCGAAAGCACGTTCGAACCTTCCTCAGAAACACTAATCTCGTTGAGGCACTTTTGCGCATCTTTTGTATTTGCCGCGCACTTTTGACATAGTTTCATTCTTCATCATGCATGCAAGGGACGCCGCCAGGGCAACCTCTTCAGCACTCATTAAAGAGGCGCTATCTCTCTCTCTCCTTATTAGTTTTACAGCGCGCTTCCAAAGCGAACACTCGTGTAAGTGTTGTTCAATGCGGAACCCGCTGTGTCTTAGAAAATAAGGCGCTATAGTGCTTGCTTTAGTCTTGAAGTGTGTTGTTTACGGCGCATGAATGATAATGAGGACGTCGAGAGTGGTGCTTACCCTTTTCGCGGAGGCACGTATAAAGAATGCGAGCACGTCCGCATTGTCGTCTCGCGTTTCAATGGCTTCCGCGCTCTCGACCGAGCGGAAATTTCAAGAGAAACCGGCTATTCTTGTTTCATACGGCAGCGAACAGGCAACAACGTGTGCCGCGTATGTGAGACATTGTAGTGCAGCCACATGTTCGCTGAGCCTTATTAAGAGTTCAAGTAAGCGCAACCGACAGGAGGGGACAGAGAGCGCTGAGTCAGCGCTCTCTGTCCTCTCCTCTGTCCCCTCCTGTCGGTTGCGCTGATTTGAAATCTTAATCATGTTGTACCAACACGCCCAATCCTTCAGTCTTCGCTGAGCCCTAATTGCTCACTATGCGCATGTTAAGACGAAGCTGCCTTCTTGTGCGTGTTCTGTATACATATTAGCGTACATGCCTCGTAAAATTTTTGTGACGGTCATTTTACTGGTAACGTTGAAGATAGGACACGCTACATAAAGCAACCGGTAAGTCGACTAAACCATCGTGTCATGAATTATTAGCCAAGTACACGGCATTCCTTTGGTTATTCACGTGATCTAAAGCGTGGTATCTTAGCAGGTAAGGGGTTGCACCGTTGACAGTGGTTTGAGGTTAGGAAATATGACTATTTCGGCTATCCACGAGGAAACACGGCGCAGCGTCGTAGGGGGAGGCGGGAGGGCAAGATACGAGTAGAATTTAATGGAAAGAAGGAGAGACTATCTTGTAGAGATATGAGCACCCACACTGCCATGGGGGGGAGGGGCACCTCCCTAACCATAAAAAAAATGAAAAGCGCCGAATGCCCAACGGCACTGGTAGTCGAGCCAAGCACCTCCCGCATTGAAGGTGGTTGCTCTAGCCCTTGATCGCCGCTGCGATCGTGTTGCGCTGCTTAACTGAAGGACGCAGGTTGGACTCCATGTCACAACGGCTGCATTTTCGTCGAAATGCAAGAGCACTCAAGTACCTAAATTCATTCGCATGTTAAACAACCCCATTCGATCAACGCTAATACCAAGTCGCCAACTACGGCCTTCATCACAGTCCTATCGTGCGTATGGAACGTTAAGAGAGACAGAATAAACTTTTTGTTGACCAGGCTGTTAAACCTAAAAAAATTAAGTTAGTTCACGCACTTGATAGTTGATGCAGGGCTATACAAATGAATGCTCTTGAGTGTACTGTCGGTATGTAGCGATATTATAAGAAACGCGCACGTGCTCTGATGAGACTCCCTCAATGTGAAACAGAAAAAAAAAAAAAGCAGATCCCATCCACTACTGGGAAGATGGGAGCCAGTGAAGCTGTGACTGTGGTAGGTCCCCCCATAGTACATATAGGCATAGTGAATTTATGTATCATATTTATTGACTATATTGAGCGAATAAAGAGACATACGCGCAAATATCCCAGCGTTTTCGCACCCATTCGCGGTTCAGTGCGCGTTAGCGCTTCTTCAATTGCCGCTTTTCTTCCTCGGAGCGAGCGACACGCGTCCGTCACGTAGCGATTCAAAAGGCAACCACTGATAACAGCGCTATCGCGATCTCTACGTCACGATAAAAAATCACAGCATATCCGCGTAGTGAATGATGATGAGTGGGCGAAGCTCCGGAGGTACATCATCAAAGACGTGATGGTGGTTGGTTGCATGTGGTCAAACGATATGCATGTGAGACCATATCGCGATGCCATGTGTTGTATGGCATCGCGATCGTCATCGTCATCAGCGTCATCGTTATGACGCATAGTGGGTACATTCCATGTGGTGTGCCGTGATGGCAGCGTCATCGTCATCACACAGGGAGATACTGCTGGTTACGCAGGTGGCTACTACGTACTACAAACTACAAGGGACGCACGACCCACGGCAAAGACGTGATGGTGGTTGGTTGCATGTGGTCAAACGATGTGCATGTGAGACCATATCGCGATGCCATGTGTTGTATGGCATCGCGATCGTCATCGTCATCACGCAGGTGGCTACTACAAACATGGGACGCACGATCCACGGCATAAGGAGCTTCGCCCCTAAAAGGAGCGCAACGATTGGTTGGAAGTCCCACCGCCGAGTATCGCGACATTTGTGAAAACAGCATCGGCGGGGGGCGAGAGGGCGAGGAGTATCTGTGCTAAGGCACTTTATACATAAACCGATACATATTCACTACCGGGAGGTGTTGTTTCACTCGTTGTTTTGTCCGAGGACGCGACCCGCCAGAACCTATAGCCATACACAGCTTCGCCGTAGAAAGAAACATTCTGTAAGAATGTGTACGCTCACTTTTTATCAGCTTATCCTTCTGGGTAGTCTGGAAAAAAAAAACAAGCGCGCTCACGTTCCATTTCTGCAGTCGATGTCAAAAGGGTCGTAATCTTATTGGCCAGGGCAGCGGATGTTTCTCGAAGAAAGAGTGCTGAGTTGTTGCAACAGGCGAGCGGGAAGCAGGGGGCGGGAAGCATGAGGGCAAAGCATCCGTGACATCTGGATGGATGCAATGCGGGGACCCCGAAAGGAGCGCTGACATCAAAGTGATTTCACTCTGGCAGTCCCCGAGATGTAGTCTTTCGTTATTGGCTTTTTCTTTTAATCTTTTTTTCCTGTTTTTACTGGCAGGAAGCTTTCCGAAGACTTGGAGTGCGGCAACATGTAGGTCGGTTAGGGATCCCGATAAGATGCTTAGCACTTGTCGCCGAAATGACAGGAAAAGTGAGGGCACACTCGAGCGAAGAAATACGATCGCGAGTAGAAGTTGCAACGACAGCTAAAAGCGCGGAGCTTCAGCGCGGGTTCGTAACTTGAGTTATTAAAGCTGAAGAAGAACCACGTCAGCACAAACTGGGTTAGTTTTTCGTGCTTTGACACACAAACACGCGCAAAGAGAGAAACGTGAAGAGCGGGGGCTCTTAGTTCCGGAAAAGCGTGTACTGGACTCAGTTAGGCGATGTGTCGTACTAAATAAAATAAAATTGGGCAGGCAAGATAGAGAAAGTTTTTGTCAACTTCAATACAAAATAGATATTTCAACCGCATTCATGATTAAGCAGGCTATGGCTGTATTACCGTACCTGCTTTGATTCCGTTCAAGTTGTTCTTGCGTGTGGAGGTAAGCCTATTCTGGCCGGTAGCCTAATGTCGATTCGTTAGTGCTACGTGAATCTAGATTTCTAAGCTCTATAACTGCGCTTCGCGAATTTATTCCAGAATGTCATTTCTGATAATTGGCTTTTAGAACATTAGTTCACATCGGTGAACGTCTGTACTTTTGACGAAGGTTAGACACGGTTGAACAAGTAAATGTTCTTTGTTCGCGATGATCCTGCGGATATTGCCACTTGTACTGGCAAGATATCACAGCCCAGGCTTCTTTTGACGTACGTGGCACGTAAAATAATCCTGGACAGTAGGGGCAGAGAACTTTGCGAGCGCAGCTCTGAGGCATCCGTTCCTGAGTTCGGCGTCGGTGCGCCTCGTTGTCCTTCGCCGTAACCGAGCGAACGAGCACGGCGAAAGACGACTCACTTGTGGCGTCACGTGCGCTTCCGCCAATCAGAGCTCAAAACGCAGTCACTCGGTGTGGCATGGGGGCTAATCTCGGATGCCATGGGCGTGACATTGTGGATTTCTTCCTGACACCACCAGGTGGACCTTGTCATCCGCGCATTTCGGCAGAGCATTTTTGGCGCTGGAAAGACCTTTTGGCCGAAAGATATGCCACTACTGGTGCTAGCGCATGTTCGCGCATGGTGTCCACTTTTTGGTTGTCGCTGTATGGTGTTCAAAATGCATAGGGAAGCAATATTAGACGATTTCACGACACTAATTCGCATGAACATAATGTTTCCGTCATGACCATCAAGGACCTGCAGAAGGGTGTTTCTTGAAGAAAGAGCATGTGTGGATAACACAGTTCTCTGTATTTCTACATCTGCCTCTCAAATTCTTTACCTCGATACATCGTGAACTGGAACCAGGCATAGAGCAGCGTTCAAATTTCGGAAGTATCGTAATGGCCGGTATTTTCTTATTCGCGCCTACTCTTTCCCATTAGGCAGCTTCGTTCCCTCATGTTACGTCCATCGTAACCAACGTCTGGCATCTCTTACAACGGTCCTACTTTTAGGACCTTAATTTTCGATGCGGATCTCGAAACTTTCTATTCACGAACGTAATCTTATCGTACGTCTGTATACATCGGCCTTAAGAGACCTGGAAAGGAAGCCTACGGGGATGACGATATCATTCAGCGAAGTAAAATCTAAAGAAAGATGCTACGCTTAGTGTTTCTTATTCTTCTCTAGATATTTGTTGTGTTCGTTATTCTGGGCTAATTCATTACATCTATCTATCTATCTATCTATCTATCTATCTATCTATCTATCTATCTATCTATCTATCTATCTATCTATCTATCTATCTATCTATCTATCTATCTATCTATCTATCTATCTATCTATCTATCTATCTATCTATCTATCTATCTATCTATCTATCTATCTATCTATCTATCTATTTTTTTTCTTTTTGCTTTCCGCATAGTGAACACCACTGTGCGCTAAAACGCGAGTCACCAAACTCAGCCAGTAATATTCGTTTATAACATATATGAGTCAGCCCCGCGGTGTTAAGAATTGATGCGTCAGAGTACCTTCCTATTATAACAGGCGTCACAGATATATCACAACCGTCGCACACCAGGGGCAAGCTTGACTGGGACGCTCAGCGCTCCTCTTATGGATGGGCAGCTTCTTTAATTAAACCGGCAGCCCATCCATATATATTTGCATTTTGGCACGAACCGCTTTCTAGAAACACTCTCTTCACCCTCTTCTTATTATTATGTTTTTTTTGGGGGTCCAGCGCGAAAGGAAACTTAATAGAAAGGCGTGGTGTGTGTCTGTGACGACACAACGGATTGATATACGTCCTTCTATCGACTGCACAGACACTCTGCACGCGACTAAAAGAGATAGAGAGTTTAAATATTCAGCGATCAGTTTCACACTGCCCGCCTCTGCCTGCCTTAATTTGTTTCTGAGTTTTATTTTTGTTGTGCATATATTCTCCTTGTTTGATTTCTAGCTTTGTCGGCACACATCCGCCGAGAGCGATCGAACCAATCAAGTCAGCGCGGCCGGCACTTTACTTAATCCGAACCCCGAAGTTATGAGAACGTAATTTCCTGCGCACCTCGAATGACGTCTACAGCGCACGTGCTCAATAAAGCGACGGCTTATAAAACACAGGGGCGTGGTCTATTCCCCGCTGTGTCAAACCGGCACTGGTAAAAGAAAAGAAAAAAAGTTGTGAGTGCAGGAGGACATAAAGTTGACGCTGGTATGCCCTCTGACATTCTGTTTCAAAAAAAAAAAAAAAAAAGGCATGAGAAGTCAATTACTCGCCGTTCGTCCTCACCTAGCGACGCGTTCGGTCGCGATCATGTTGAAGAAAGCGAGATTAGAATGCGTCCTGCGTCCCTTTCAAATGGCAAAAAAAAAATAATAATAATAATAAAAGATGGTTAGGTCGGCTTATCTTTGAAGACCTGGCGTCGTTTGATCTGTAATGAAAAGCTGTATGAACGTAAATACCTCGAACAGTCTCCGGTATTGCGAAGTCAGAGTTGTAATTGAAATCGGCCGAGTCGACAGTCTCTCTTCTAAATGATATTAAGTGCTTGAGGCTTAATGCGACCTGTGTCAAAAATTGGGAATGATCGTATCTGCACAGAATCTGTTCGTGAAAAAGTATGAAGCGCTGGAGCATTTGCCTTTACTGAGACACGAAGAAGAAGAAGAAGAAGAAGTGAACATGATCCTAACAGCGCCAGAAGCGAATCGAATCGAATATTAAATCATTTTTAACGTTCTTCGAATATTAAACAAGCTGTTTTTCACTGATGTTATTAAGGTGGGGTTCAGATCTTAGTATTAATAATTTTAACAACCGCGCGTCTGCAGACTGCTCTTTAATAAGTATTACTTACTAAAAGGGCAACCAGAGCCTTATGGAACGAATACTTTGGTCACGTACTCAGCATATTTTGAAACGTACGAACAATTGAGATTTTGCCGCTAAAGCTTTGTTTTATGAGATACGTAGGCTGCGTGTGCGGTGATAAATATAACCGTTGGTACGATGACAAGGTTGACATGATTACAACAGGTGACGTCAAAGCATGTACAGTACGATAGAGCCATGTCAGAATGCACTGTTCAGACATTTTGTAATTAAAATAGAAATATGCACCATGTGCCCCTTTAAGATGGGATCATTTCAAGCGCAATTAAATCAAGAATGTATATCTTTTTATTTGGGTTTGTCGAACAAAGGCGCGAAAGTATCAGTGAATTAAGAGAGAGTGCTAGACTTAAAGGGAGGGCCCCTGAACCCCACCGAGTTGAAAGGCGAGACAGTATAGTTTCTTTCTCGCCTTCACTACCCTTGCTACAAGCGCTATCTCCTCCTTGCCACTTGTTTCTCCACAAAACACGTGGAATGTCAGCACTAAACGTTCAGCCCGTCAGGATCTCAGCTTTTAACACGAAAGTGTTTTATGCCGGGGTCCACCAAGATTTGAGTGACGTATTTCCGTCACGGAAATGACGTCGAAAAAATACACATGATCAGAAGATAAAGAAAAAAGTTCCGTCAACGGGAGTCGAACCTACGACCTTTAGGTCCGCGACAAAAGATGCCGGGCACGCTATCCACTGCGCCACGGTCACATACATTGCATGCTTTAAAAACAAGCCTTTTATATCTACCACTGTCCTCTCACAGTGCTCTTGCTAAGAGAAGTAATGCATTATGACCGTGAAATGCACGATTGAGTTTCTTCAAAGCGTTGTTTCTCGGCGTCCGTCCCATTCGGCGTGTTTCGAATAGTAAACGTGCAATTTTGCCGACGCATTATTTTACTACACGCTGCTATATCCGCTTGTACAGTCGCAAACGCAGTAAAACGAAGTGAAATCAGTTTATCGCGCACGATAGTCATGCGAGACAAGGCCAGAACGGGCATGCGACTGCATGGTAAAGCAGAGTAAGATACAGTTCACGACAGATATCTCTCGTATATCGACCAATCGAGATCTTATTTCATCCTGACGTCACGTGAGCAAACTGCTGGCGTCACGAATTGTGCCTCAAAGACGGGGTACGCCGAGAGAGAATAACGCGCTCGTTCGTCGTATTTTCAGAGGTCGTTTAGGGGCCCTTTAAATGTGCGACCAAGCTCGAGCCCAAGGGTGGGTGGCCTTCTTAGTACAGTTAGCTGTGACTTGCTAAAGAAAATCTTTAATTTGCAAGTCTTTATGTCTTATGTTAGCAGTTTTCTGTGGAGAAATATTATCTGTATACGCTCCTGCAATGATAGACCACCATAATTCTCAAGCTATAGAAAGAATGTGCATAACAACCCAGCCGCCTTAGCTTGTGATAACTCTAACAGTAAAGACAGTTCTTGGACCGGCTGGCTACCCTGTGCTGGGGAAGGGGGTAAGGGGAGTAAAAGATGAGAGAAAAGAGATGTTACAAGAAAAAAAAAGAAAGAAAAAAGACAGGAAGAGAATGAAAAATAAAGGCTAACCTCCCTGTCCTTCCGCTTGTTTCCCTTCCTCCTCCTTCCTAACAGTAAAGACAGGCAGTTTTAGGGGCGAAGCTCCTAAGGGTGTGGGTCTGT
Source organism: Rhipicephalus appendiculatus (assembly GCA_030522465.1). NCBI lineage: Eukaryota > Metazoa > Arthropoda > Arachnida > Ixodida > Ixodidae > Rhipicephalus > Rhipicephalus appendiculatus. The sequence continues at coordinate 118,159 of JALIZH010033007.1, read as the reverse complement.
CCCTCCTCCTCCTCTGTAATAGTAGTAGTAGTAGTAGTAGTAGTAGTAGTAGTAGTAGTAGTAGTAGTAGTAGCAGTAGTAGTAGTAGTAGCAGTAGTAGTAGTAGTAGTAGTAGTAGGTGGGTAGGTAGGTAGGTAGGTAGGTAGGTAGGTAGGTAGGTAGGTAGGTAGGCAGGTAGGTAGGTAGGTAGGTAGGTAGGTAGCCACGTATAGTGGAATGTACCCACTCCACGTGATAAAGATGACGATGACGCAGTATAGTGGAATGTACCCACTACACGTGATAACGATGACGATGACGCTGATGACCATTGAAGTATAAGCGCGTTCCAGACCACACATTCTCTTTCTGCCATGGATGAAAACGATCGAGCTTCGCCCACTCATCATCATTCACTTCGTGGATATGGCGTGATTCTTCTTTTTTTTTTTTTTAAGCGGAACTCTTTAAGCTTTTCGTTGTGCCGGGTAGTGCGAATAGAAATTATCGTCGTCATGAACCGGCACGCGCTCTTTTCGTCCTCTTTTTCATCCTCTGCTTCACTCTGACAACACTGGCACAAATTTGTCCGGTGTGGCGAGTCTGTTACGGGATTAAAAATCGCGTAACAGACCCGCCACACCGGACAAATCGTAATATCACATAAAATCACGTAACAAAACTCAAGGCTAAAACTTCACGTGACATAACGCAACATCTAGTCACGTGACTAAACATTACGTAACGTCACGTATCAACTAGTCACGCGACTTAAATCATGCGACATCGCGTAACAGCTAGTCACGTGACATGTTCCCGCTAAAACCATGTAATGGCTAGTCATGTGACATCTTACCGCCAAAAAACAACGTAACAGCTAGCCAAGCGACTAAAATCACGTAATCTCTAGTGACGTGAAATGAAACACGTAATTCCACGTAAGTGAAACCACGTAACGTCACGTAACAGCTAGGAATGTGGGACTGAAATCACGTAACATCACGTAAAAAGTAGTCACGCGACATGTTCTCGCCACAAAACACGTAAGCAGCTGGTCACGTATCTAAAATAACAACATCGTGTAACAGCTTTTCACGTGACACGTTCCCGCCACTAACCACGTAACAACGAGTCAAGTGACTAAAATCACGTAACCTCACGTAACAACTAGTCACGTGACACGTTCCCGCTAAAACCACGTAACAGCTAGTAACGTGACATGTTCTCGCCATAAACCACGTAACACTAGCCACGTGACTAAAATCGTGTAACATCACGCAACAGCCAGTCACGTTACTAAAATCACGTAATATCACGCAACTAGTGACGTGGACATGCCCCCGCCAGAACCGCGTGACACGTGCGTAGCGTCACGTAGCTTTTTTACTTTAGTTTTTATTTGATATTTCACACTCTGCACTGAATTCACTGCCTCTCTCTCTCTTTTCCTTCTCTTCCCTCCTCTCTCTCATCTTTCTATTCCCCTTCCCCAATCTCCCAGTGTAGGGTAGCCAACCGGAAGTCTTTCTGGTTAACCTCCCTGCCTTCTCCCTTTCTGTTTGCTTCCTATTTGATATTTTGATGTCCACCCCTCTCATGTAATGTCCTGTTGGGACCCTTGAGGTATCCATAAATAAATAAATAAATAGTAAATAGTGTGTGGAACCGACCGAAACCGGAGAAGTATAGCCGTACAACTAGCAAAAACTTTCCAATCTCTAGCAAAAGCTTGGCATTACTAGGAAAACTTAGCTAGGTCGAACACTAGCTCCGCTGTGGGTTTTAGCCTTGCGCCTCGAGTGCAAACTGCGCACATCTATTTTGTGCACTGATTATGTGCAAGAGGATGAAAAAATCACGCCATATCCACGAAGTGAATGATGAGTGGGCGAAGCTTGATCGTTTTCATCCTTGGCAGAAAGAGAATGTGTGGTCTGGAACAACGCTTATACTTGATGGTCATCAGCGTCATCGTTATCACGTGTAGTGGGTACAATCCACTATACTGGAGCGCGCTTATACTTCATCGTTATCTGTAGTGGGTACATTCCACTATACTGCGTCATCGTCATCTTTATCACGTGGAGTGGGTAAATTCCAATATACGTGGCTACCTACCTACTACAACTACTACTACAGAGGAGGGACAGACCCACACCCTAAGGAGCTTCGCCCCTAAAATGCTTTGCTCACACGTATTTAGGTCATGTTTTATCTTCTGATGTTGTATCGCTACTTCCGTGCCACTTCCGTACCACTTCCGTTGGCTTATCTTTTCCCTCATGTTTCGAATACCACAAACGAAACGCTTCAGCTGATCTCGCTTTGAAAGCTGCGGCGAGCAAAGTGGAATCGCAGCATTTTAAAAACATTTTTCTACATTGTTCCGCTTTGATTTCTACACAAGCCAGCTCGTCCCACTGCCTTTCTGTACATTTATTTCTTGCTTTTCACAAAAGAAATGGCCTCCGCTGTTGTACCGATTCTATCAGTCCGAACTTCACACCTTTCAATATGCTGCGCTTTCCGTGTACAGACACGCCACTCCTCCATCTTTCTTTCTTTCTTTCTTTCTTTCTTTCTTTCTTTCTTTCTTTCTTTCTTTCTTTCTTTCTTTCTTTCTTTCTTTCTTTCTTTCTTTCTTTCTTTCTTTCTTTCTTTCTTTCTTTCTTTCTTTCTTTCTTTCTTTCTTTCCATCATTCTTTCTACCTGGTCTTCTCCCGCCGTAACTGACCTGTTTGCCTTCTATCTTTGACACTTTCCCAGCAGCGTTCTGCTGTGCCCCGAGCTTAGTTGGGAAAGGGAGTAAGTAGGGAGGAAGGGGCAGTGGAGGGAGGTGTGGTGGGACGTTATTTTTTTTTCTCGCCGAATTGATCGACCTGGCCGCAAAAAGGGGTCGTGAAGACAGGAGGAACGAAATTAATAAACGCCTACCTTCTGCGTTGCACGCACGGATATAGTATATACCAACAAGAAGCAAGAAAAGAAAAAAGAAAGAGAGAGAGAGAGGCTAGGAGAGGACAGAACGAAGTGAAGAAGGCACGTATCGCGATAGAAGGCTTACTACGTTGGCGAAGTGGGAGGAGGAGGGAACCGCGAGAGGAGAGGGAGAGTGATTATATTGGGAGAGCCGCCAAAAAGCAATCGATACGCGTTCTACATTTGGGTCCCCTCGCTCGGTTTAGCGGAGAGGAGGTGGTCGAGCGGCGGGAGTCCACGTATATGGCGAAACAAAGGGAAGAAATAAAAGTGCGCCGCTGCAGAGGCCCGTCGCAGTCGTCGGGACGCCGTTGGGTATACGACCGGCCCGACTGGGCCTCTCTGTTCGACCGATGAGTCGGACTGTGCGAACCGTGGGGCGCCGTGATGTCCGAAGCAGGTGCTCGTATTCGAATCGCGATAGCATTTGTTTTGCCCCATCGTAGGCTCGGGATTGTTAGTCCCGAAATACAGACTCGGAGATCTGGATCGTCGCGGGTCGTTGAAGAGTGATGTGATTCGAATTCATCGGCCCGTAGTACGAGCATTAATGTCCCTGCACGCAATAAGGGACGCACTCAGAACAGTAAAGATACAATACGTTTCATGCATGTAACATTGTGTTTTACAATACTGCAATTGTCCTATCACAAATGTTTGTTTTGTTTGTGTTTTATTTTGTTTTGTTTCCTTCTCTAGTTTTCATTGAACTGTACTCATAAAATATCTGCTTTGTTAACACAATATGTTATTGTAATTGCATATTTGTTTAGAACCACAACTATATAGTCAATGGCTATGAGTCTAGCCAGTGTTGTGTATATCCATGCACCAACAAAAGTTAAAAAAAAAGTATGATGATAATGATCATGAAACACGTGCAGTCCTCATGCACAAGTGGGCAATTTCAAGCACGGGCTTCATATACGGCATAACATAGAGCGGCGCTGTCTACATTTTCGCAGACAATTCATGTTTACCAGTTATATACGGTCATTGTGTTTCGAGTGTTCGCCACTGCAAGACGCTCACGTTTGACGTTTCACCTATGAATATCTTCCTTTGCTTCAGCAACAGTGGGGAGGTACGTGCTTAAGTCGATCCTCCCCAACTTTCTTTTTGCTTCGTCTTACTTTTTTTACGTCCTCTTCGTTGGCTCGCCATCTTCGATGCACCCGACTACAGAACGCGTCGCTCCTGTGCCTCGCTCAAGGTTTATTCGTACGGCCCGATCGTCCGCTCGCAATTCTATTGCCTCGGGCGTCATTCGGCGTGGAAATAAGGACGGCGAGGTGAATAAATATCCCCGCCTTCGTCTTTTTAAAAGTCGTCCTCTCAAAAGAACGGGAATCCTCATTCATTTTCGAGAGCGGAGAGCCCCCCCTTCTGCATATCTCCGTTCTGTTTGTCTCTTTGCCTCCCAGTTCCTCATAAATCCACCGCTTCTTTCTCTCTTACGATCGTTTCCCTTTTCTATCGTAGTTCCAAGGAATCGAACATCTTGGCTCGTGCGGATTGTTCTTTTCTTGAGACGTGAATTGAGTACTTGCACGCGAACATATGCGCGGGGCCTCATTTGAAAGCCGTGGAGCGGGAGTTGAGTTTAACTCACTAGAGTTCTATGTTTTTTTTTTTCGCTTTCGTTATCTTTTTGATTTCTTAGCGTGTGCTCTTTTCTCTGCCATATCACATGATCTCCGAGATCCCTATAATTTTTAGCTTGAGCTTTGCAAGCGCATAGAGCTTTTTAGTTAGGAAGGCAGTTATTGAGCTCGTAGTATTTGAGTAGCTTTCTTTTTTTTTTTTATCTTCTCCATGATTGTGCCCTGTCTTCGTGATTGTGCCTTACGGGCAATATAAAAAAGGAAATGAATTTATATGGCTGTCTGAAAAGGTAGGAGTGTGTTTCGCTGAACAAGCTTAAATATTGTGCGCCACTGCGCCTATAGGGAAACAGCTCACTAGAAGGCAGTAATTTATGCGATATATATTGCGAAGGAAGCAAGAACGTTTCATTGTTTCGGCTGCATCTCTGTGTTTGTTATATCATTGGACCATCAGGGCCAGGCTACGACTGTTGACGTTCCTGCTCATAGAGTACTGCTTTTTCAACATTTTTAGTACTCATTTTGCTAAATGCCCAGTATCTCCATTTATTTTTATTTTTTTCTTTCTTCCAGAACCTGACTGCTGACGTATCATTTCAATATGCAGGCCGAAGTATGTCGGTGATAATGCCCGCACCAGTTCGTCCGTTGAGTTACCGAGATGTATGGAATAACTTTTACAGACGACATAGTCTGGGGTGTGCGTTGGAATGTGATATGAATGTCCAAAGAAAGCAGTTCAATGCTTTTTTTTTTCTCGACACGTTGGACTATGTGATAGGTATTGATCACACATGCATTGTGCTATTCAATTATGTGTAATTTACTTTTGTTCAGGCCACTGACACAAGGTACACCATGCTTGAGAGGATTTAAACGTTTTGAGCATGTCTAATTTTAGTTTTGATTTCGTACTGTTATTTTATTCATATCACATTCGGAAAATATCGGTTTTCGTTTAATTTTTCTTTTACTAATTTTAGTCGACTATTGAAAATTTTAAGGAGCAGCCGTCGTCAGCGAATGACGATAACTACAGTCTTCATTTTTATTTTGTAAAAATCGTAAAATACGCGTGCATTAGCAGTTATTTATGAATGCAGTAAATGGGAAATGTTATATTAATCTACGAAATATTAAAACCCATTGAAATGCGCTAGTGCGTTTCTTAAACTCTCAGTAACGTCTTGGACCGTACTTCAAAACGACGGCACTAGGCAAGCGAAATAAATGTTCCGTTCTCAGTTGGCGTTGCAAGAACAAAATGCTAGCTAACCAACAAAGATACAGCAATATTCCTTTTCTCTCTCTCTCTGTCTTTTTTTTTTTTTCGCAAATACACAGACAGGATGTCAACTCAAATAGCTGAGCGAAGACACGCAGTCCTGGTTTCACCACTGCGTTGTATACCCTTCCGCATCGCAAATGCGTCGCCCTAATGGGGCAATCTGCACGGAAGTTTATCACTCGTGACCACCACAGTTGTACTTCCACGCGCTTACATACTGACACAGTCGCCACAGCGATGCCGCAAAACCGCTCGCGTCTCCACTTTGCTCGGTCGTGTCCTTCTAAAACTTTGTCGTGGCTGTAAGACGGGAAAACGCGAACTTTCAAATATAAACTTATTGAATTCTTTTTTTTATTCTAAGCGAGCATATCTAAGTTGTAAGGTAACGCCTGTCAATCCACTACAAGTAGGGATTTAAAAGAGATTCGCTGAAATAGTGCAAAACGACAAGAACAAAATAATGAAGGGACACGTGGCGGGTGCTTTTTCTGCCCTTGCCTTTTTGCGCTATTCAAAGTGTCACCATGCAGTTTTACCATCCCGCCGAAACTCGCCGATCTTGTCAGTTTAAAGGAGACAGTGGGGATAAAGATTATGGGTGCCTACACGACAGTATTTCTTTGATATTTCAAAGGTGTCTGAAAGTCCTTCAGGCACAAGATTTCGTTTCCCTTGGCGACATCTTCGTTTGTAATACTGAGCTCACTAAAAAATCCTTCAACACGACTGCTACTTCTTAAGTACTTAAGGCTTGTTCACACCTGCGACCAGCACTGGTTGCGCGATTATGTTAGTCGCAAAGCGACAGGTCGCAATCGGTCGCAATCGGTCACAAATAGCCGCTGTGGTCGCAAAGTGACTACTTTGGCTCAGTCGCCGGCTGCTCGATTCTTCAGTCGCACGACTGCAGTCCCAAACCTATAAACTAATCAGATGCGCAGGAAGAGGACGTGAGCTTATTTTGCGGGGCAATAGCAATGCGAGCAGACGTGAATTCTGTGTGGCGACGGGTGTAAGTCGCACGCAGATGTGAACATCGGTATAGCCGAGTCGCTTTTCTCTCGCCAGTCGCAAATGGTCGCGTGACCGGTGCAAGGTCGCAAGGTGTGAACGAGGCTTTGCTGATTGAGTGCAACATTTGTAGCGCTTCTTTCTGCCGCCTTGCGTTTTCATGCCTTGCAAGCGCTACCAGGCTTCCTGCGATCTTCGGGCCTGTCAGAACGACTCTGACTCTTCTCCGAAAATTTTCCACTTTGCATTTTCCATTTTGCATACATGCAAACATAGAGACGCACACACGAACATATACAAGGTATTGCCTACCCCCCCCCCCCCCCTCCCCCGAAAAAAAATACTAGCAACGCCCTTGGTGTGTGTGTTCTTCGCCAGTTCTTGTCTGTTGCGGTGTTCTTACATTTATTATTACGTCCTACCAACGTACCTACCCATGTTTCCACCCTTCATTTAGCGATTCTCGTGCAGCTCCTGGGCGAACCTTTCTTTTCGTTCAAATCGCATGGCGGTAATATGACGTGAAAGGAAAGCGACATGTATAACCTAAAGGGACAAGAAGAGAGCAGAGTGGGTCAGAGAACAAGCGCGTTTTAAGGACATTTTAGTCAAAATCAAGAAGAAATGGACGTGCGCATGGAATGTGGCACGTAGACGAGATGACCACTGGTCACCGCTGGATAACCGCTGGAGACTGGACTCCAAACGAAGGCAAACGCGCGAGGGGGAGACAGAAAGTTTGGTGGGCGGATGAGATTAAGAAGTTCGCGAGTATGACGCAGCCAGCACAAGACCGGGTTAATTGCCGTAACATGGGACAAACGCTTTTTCAATGTCGTTCCTGTCTACCATGTTTTCGAACTTTGCAACGTAGCCTTTATCATCCGTTGGGAGAAGCCTTTGTCCTAATGTGGCCGCAGTCAGGCTGATGATGATGATGATGATGATGACGACGATGATGACGACGACGACGACGACGACGTCATACGTGGACGTTTCCGCTCGGGTCCCGTGATCCCGCGTACTGTTGAGTCGCAAATATATGCGATCTTCGACAAAGTCACACCGGTGCGGACCGGCGAGCCCAGGAGGTACAATGATTGGACAAAACGGCGCACCAGGGCGCCCCGGTGCACACCGGTGCGATTTGATGAAGATGCCTATAGACTCGTCCTACCAACGTAGCTTGACAATGGATCGTTCCCTTTAAAGGCTTAGCCCTAAACGATTCGGCTCCGTTCCAAAGTTTATTCTTGTCAAAGCCAGAACGTTTGGGGTGGCGGAGCGTACACAGTAGACCTCGAAGCACGCGCTCGCACGGGTCGCTTGGAGGCCGCCGCCGAGCGTTCGATACACCATACGAGCGCAGAAATTCGGTGCCCGTGTGCAGCGATCGATGCGAAATGTCACGTACAGCAGCAAACCTCCTCCTCTCCCTCTTCTTCCTCTTTTCAACCTCCCCTCCGCCTTCCCTCGATCGAGAACGGCGGAGAACAAAAGAGAAGAAACGAACAACGGCGTCGATGCAAGGACGCCGCCGATGACACTCGCCCATACAGTGTACGTTGCCCTTGTTTTCTCTCCCGTTGTGCACTGCGTGTTCTTCTTTGTTTTCTTCCTCTTCTTCTTCTTTGCCTTACAAAGACACGGTTCGCGGGGTACGAAGGAACTAGTGCGTGTGTATGGAGAGGGAGGGGGGGGGTTGGAAGACAGACACCTCTCGGGACGCTTTATCGCCGACTCTTATAAGACATAAAGGCTGATGCTCGGGGACATGGAGCTCGTTTAGAGAGTGCTCCCGTCGATCGCGCCTGCGCGTAGCCCCGAAACGATTGCGCTCACTCGGCGCGACATGACAGCACCCCTTGCCGTGTCTGGAAATTCCGGTGAACGACAGAGCGAGCTTCCGCTTCGTAAATATCGACTGCAAGTACAACGGTGCTCGAATGATTCGTTGTAACCTCGCGTCTGTATACAGGCCTCTTCACCCGCCCCCCGTGACTTTCGCCGAAGATTGGTCGCACGTTACACTTTGTAACACTAGAAGGCGAAAGACTGCCGCACAATTGGTAATGCGTTAAGTTGTATAGTCGGGGACTAGACTTCTTGCAAGCCATAACGAGCCGCAGTGTGAGTGACACGCGTTAAGTTGCCTCGACGTTCTCAATCAATTCCAACGTCCTTCACCCTTTCACTGAAGCTTTCTGCACATCATGGGATGTGCACTGCCTCCGGCATCGGCCAACTTTTGAACTAGCGATGATGTCATGCGGTGACGTCATTCCGTGACGTGTTGTGATGACATTATGTGACGTCAGGATGACGTCACCATTGCGTCGCATTTGCGACCTCGGAAGTCGATATGACGCTACCGGTGATGTCACAACACCACGTCATCAGTGACGGTAAGTCACGTGGGTTCTTGCACCGCTCCATTCGCCAGCTGTGTTTCCGCTCAAGGGGCTAGCTCCTAAAATTCATCCGTCAAACATTCCTGTCAAAGGCTTGCTCCTAAAATTCATCCTTCAAACACCGTCTGAAATCGCTGCATTGGCTGGATCGTTGTCATTAACGTGATGTTCCCGAGGCTTTTGTATCTCTCTGTTTGTTTGTTTGTTTGTTTGTTTGTTTGTTTGTTTGTTTGTTTGTTTGTTTGTTTGTTTGTTTGTTTGTTTGTTTGATAACGCACTCGATACAAGGCGTTTACGAGTTTTACAGCGAAAGTTGTTGTGAGATCACAACAAGGGCCATTTTTGCGCCGTAGTTGTCCGCCGCCGCCGCCGCCGGCGTCCGTGACCACTATCGCTCGAAATAAGAAAAACTAACTAAATAAAAAAACACCTAGGGCAGCATGCGAATCGAACCCGGGCCCTCTGCATGGCAGCCCAGTACTCTACCACTGTGCTATGCCGGTGCTTGAAACTGCGTTGCAAACTGACCCAATGCAGGCTTGATGTCGGGTAAGGAATCGCGTTAACGTGTGTAATAACGCGTTTTAAAACAGTAAAGTAACAACCAGGAGTCACACAATGTGAATTGCGTAACGAGTGAGTCGTTCAATGCTCCAACTCATTACAAAAGCCTCAGGCATAATTCTTCATCGTCGTCAGCCACAACATCAACAAAGTGCACATAATGCGTTACAAGTGTGTAGCGGGTACCACGCTTTTCCGAAGAATGACGAATAATGGCACAGTGGACGCTTCCCCACTACACAACAGTTATGATGATTTATGGCGTAGTGGGTACCATACAAGTGAGCTTGTAATAGTTGCCCCAAGAGTGTTTAAAAAAGACTCTAGAAATGCCGCTGTTCCAGCTTTCGCTGTGACTGTGCTGCGCGTTGCGCGCAGGCCTGACGGTTTTTTTTTTTTTTTTTAAGATTGAAGATAATTCGTCATAATCTTTACCCTTATAATTAACACATCATCTCTTTCTCCCTTGCTGTCATAACCCTTTCTAGCGCTAAGTTGCAGGTCAGAAATTGCGTTAACGTCTACCACAATAAAGGTCTCTCTCTCTCTCTCTTTCATTCTCTCTCTCTCTCTTTCTATTATTTCTTTCTTGCATGTATGCAGTCTGTGCACCAGTTATAGAAAACAGCCGATTCAGTAGTAGAGATTATGCGCGTTGTTATAAGCAGAGATTGTAAAGCAAGATTATATTGTGAAAATATTGGCTAAAGCGACCTTCTTTCTTCAAACCCTGTTTATCATTTCGGTTACATCATCTGACCTGAATCTTCTGTCTTACCTAAAAGCATGTCTCGTCAAGTTAACGTGACTTATAAGCGTACGTCGTATGTACTCTTTAATAATAATATCTGGGGCTTAACGTCCCAAAACCACGATATGATTATGAGGGACGCCGTAGTAGATGGCTAAAAAAAATAACGAAAACACATAACAAAATAACAAAAACGAAAATAACAATAACAAAAAAATAAACAGATAAAAACTACTGTAAGCACTTTATCTAGCACTCTTGCGATTTCAACATAAAGTTACCCTGCCTGAGAACATTTGGCACTTTGTCGTTTTTCTTGCGAGCCACCGCGGTGGTCTAGTAGTTATGGTGCTCGACTGCTGATCCGAAGGTCGCGGAATCGAATCCCGGACGTGGTGGCCGTATTTCGACGGAGGTAAATTGCTAGAGGCCCGCATATGCCTAGATTTAGGTGCACGTTAAAGAACCGTGAGTGGTCGAAATTGCCGGAGCCCTCCACTAAGGCAACTCTCGTAATCATAACGTCATTTCGGGATGTAAAACCACAACAAATAACATTATTAGTCTTTCTTGCGCAAACGACTGCTCAATCAAATCTTCCCTATAGTATCTCTCGATTTTGCTGTGTGTCATCGTTCTATTCATTTACGTGTTTTACCTCGTCTGACCCCGTGCCACACAACGGCTAGTTCACATTGACGTTTTCATGACTGCCACAGTGAGAAGCTGCGTAACCAAGAAACGTGAATGCATAATAGAAACACCTTGCGCCTAGTGACGATTCGATAACAGTGATAAATCGCCCAAAAAACTGCCATCGTCAAGCGCAAAAAGATGGACACGTGATGATCATTGGTATTGACGTCATCGACGACTCCATATCAGGGCACTAGCACCATGAAAAGCTGCGCTTGTGATGTCATGTGAAATCTATCTATAAATGTACTAACGTATTGCAGCCGAAACACCATGTGCGGATTCCGGGCTTGGCCACTTCAGTCCCTTAGTTTAATGTAAACCATCCTGTCAGAGGAAGAACTCATGTGCGCTTGTCAAAAATGTATTTCTCACTCATTGCGCATGGTTCAGGACCTGCCGTATGTGCAATGAGCGAGAAATACATTTTTGACAAGCGCACATGACTTCTTCCTCTTACAGGATCGTTTAAATTAAACTATAGAAGAACAAATGTTTATGAACCATGCGCATTGTGGGACATGGTTCAGTAACATTTCTTTTTCTACTTCATTTGAAAGATTCAATCACTTTGATGGCTTCTGTATTAAATGCGACCACCACGGTGGTCTAGTGGTTATGGTGTACAACTGCAGACTTGAAGGTCGCGGGATCGAATGCCTGTCGCGTCCGCATTTCGATGGAGGCGAAAAGCTACAGGCCCGTGTACTTACAGATAGGTGCACGTTGAAGAACACATGACGGTCAACATTTGCGGAGTCTTCCACTACGGCGTCCGCCATAATCACGTCGAAGTTTTGGGACGTAATACGCGAGCAATTATAATCTTTGTTAAATGTAAGTTCGCGACCACCAAGAATGAAAACACACACACACACACACACACACACACACACGCACGCACGCACGCACGCACGCACGCACGCACGCACGCACGCACGCACACACACACACACACACACACACACACACACACACACACACACACACACACACACACACACACACACAAACGAAGTGGTTATCACACTGGGAATTTCAATGCCACACTTCAACGCCGAGCATCAGTTAATCTCTGCGTCTAGACGTAGCACGAAACACCCAGAAACTGAAACACACAGAATCATAGTCCCATGAATCAGAGTGCCAGTGACGCACGTTGTATCCTTCGTAAAAGCGAGTGACGCAGTGGTATCTACGTCCACGTTCATAAACGTGAAGTATAACAGAAGGGGAAAGCTGGACGTCCTGCACGTTATCACGACGCATTTCGCTTACGTCATTCCATGGAGGCGATCGCATGTTCGGTTGAGGAAGGGCTCCAGTGGCAAGAATGCAGAGAAAACTAAGACAACCATACGACAACAACAGTGGAAGAGGCGATGTTTTATACACTCTGGTCTTGACTATTTGCTAAAAAAATAAAGAAATATATATAAAGATAGAGTGGGTTGTCTTGACTATTTCAAAAAAAAAAGTTGCAACAAATAAATATACAAAGAAAGAGCGGGTTGCGAGGAAGAGAGCTGCTATTCTTTACTCGAATTTAATAAGAACGGAAAGGCAGGGGCCGCTATCTGTAGAGTGCCGGGCGCGCCCGACGGCGGCGATGGCAAAGTCGGGGAAAATGAGCTCGCCAGCGGAGAGCGCCGCACGCACCAGCGCACCACCACCCCTTCTATATTTTTCTTTTCCTTTTCGTTCTGGCTCACAGGCGCCATAGAAACGGCGCGCTATACCAAACCGTCGCTTCGCCCCCGGAGGAAAGGATGGCGGGGAGAAACGTAGTAAACACGCCAGCTCCAGAAAACGGCGCGACGCCGCCTCTGTGACCGCGACGCGACGCAGTGTCACGAGCCCTGGCTGGTGTCTCGGTGCCTGCCGAAAAAAGCAAAGGCTGAGGAGTTTGCACATAAGTGTACGGAAGAGTGCACGTGTTTTGTACCAGCTTCTGCGTGCAGTTTTTCTGTAGGCATGTCCGCGCGCATATGTGTTCGTACACACAATTATAGTATGAGGATATGTATGTATGTATGTATGTATGTATGTATGTATGTATGTATGTATGTATGTATGTATGTATGTATGTATGTATGTATGTATGTATGTATGTATGTATGTATGTATGTATGTATGTATCAGTTCGAGCCAGTGGCGTAGCCAGGGGGTGGCACACCGGGCCCGTGCCCCCCCCCCCCCCCTTGAAATTTTCAGGGTCGAAGCTCCTTGGGTGTGGGTCTGTCCCTCCTTTGTAGTATGTAGTATTAGGTAGCCACTAGTGGGATGTACCCACTCCACGTGATAAAGATGACGATGACGCCTGATGACCATGAAGAATAAGCGCGTTCCAGTATAGTGGAATGTACCCACTACACGTGATAACGATGACGATGACGCTGATGAGGAAAACATAATCAGGGGAACCCCCTCCTTGTGGTCCGTAGAGCTCTTGAACAAAATCATATATGTAAATAATGAAACATTGTGTATATACTGTATGTATAATCACACCACACCCCCGCGTTTGTGTGTCAGGTCTTTGTATGATGATCGAGTGGGCAAAATTTACGGGGATTGACGGTTTATCAGATTACCTCCAGAGCTTCGCCCACTCATCATCATTCACTTCGTGGATATGGCGTGATTTTTTTTCACCATAGCATACAGAGCGAAAAATGGCCATTTCAAGGAGGTGCCACCCCCGAAATCAAGGAAGTGCCCCCCCCCCCCCCCCCCCCGAAAAAAATTTCTGGCTACGCCCCTGGTTCCAGCTTTGTGTGTGAATCTTTAGGTGTGTGTGTCGGTGCGTGCGCTTTCGTATCCCTTTATGGTTTCGAGTTAAGTATACAGATTGTCGGTTAAAATCGCTCTCACGGATGTCATTACAATAGTAAAATGGGTAATTTTTATGCACTGTTACTGTTTAGTATGCTCCAACACTCCGCACGTTGTGGGGTCCAATTTGAATCCGCAATGGGCAACTACTTAATCATCAATTAATGTCTCTTCCCACCGGTCCTTTTATACGCGTCTATTTCTATCGCTCTGCGCGTTATTGATGTTCTCTCTGGCAACATTTACAATCCCGCCCTCCTTATTGATGACTACGGCGTAAGCCCGTTATTTGGTGGCCCACTTTTTCGTCAATTAGAGGTCTTCCTTTACCCTGAAACAGTAACGTAGCCAGATATTTTTTTCTGGGGAGGGGGGGGGGGGGGTGAAGGGCTTCAACTATACTTTATGTATATTCGTGCGCTCGTTTGTATTTGTGTGTTTACATGTACAAATGCAAAATTGAAAAATTTTTAGGGGATTTGAACCCCCCCCTGGCTACGCCCCTTCTCCGAAATGGTGGCGAACATTAAGAGTGTAGTAATATAGACCCGGTTAACCATCTACTGTTTTCCCAGCAATTCTCTGAGTCATGAATGCAATGTAGATATTGAGCCAGGGGCACACATAGACTATTCTACGGTATTTTACGGATGGTTTTCACTGCCGCCATATTGGACTGTACCCTTGCCTCTTTGTATCTCAACGAACTAAACGAGCAGTGCTATGGCACACGGAATCGAATGAAAACGGTTGGGTTGGTGTATACAACATTTCACTGCCTTATTCATTCACGTCACGATATACAAAAACCATAAAACATTCGTTTATCAGCCCAAAATGGCAGCGCCCATGTGTCTTACGTAATATCCTGTATACACTACACACTAAACAAATTCTGACTCATAAGGGTGCGAAAAAAGGTGCGACACCCTACTGCACACCCTCCGAGCACCCTATTCGGCTCGCAGCACCCTACAAGCGGAACGCAAAGGGTGCATACACCAGAAGGGTGTAAACTAGGGTGCAAGAAGGGTGCCACAACTAATGGGTGCTGAAGAGCACTCATGAGGGTGTACAGTCACCGACAAAAGTTTGTGAGCAACGTGGTCAACGAACATAGCCAACAGCTTTTAAAGGTCGCCTGGTTGGCCACCAGGCTTACATTAGAAGCCCTACCAAAGTAGCGGATATCTGAGTTGCGGCAGCACCCGGCCGAACCTAAGTTCTGCATTGGCTCTGGCACTCGTGCGGTCTCGGCCTCTTCGGCTCACGGCCGGCGCTGACCAGGCGTTGCGCTACAAGCTGACTAGCCATTGGCTGTATACGTAGCTTGTGGAGCTACAATGGAATTTTGACTTTCACCTATAGAGCTATCGGCCTCGTTTGGGCCTTGTTCTACTCATGTAATCAAGCTGCCTCGATGCCAAGAGCCATTGACATCGCTCACGAAAGAACACCGTCTGGTGCGAGGCCATCTTGTCTTGTTTCTCTCGCACGACCCACGCTGTAACGTACGCATACACAACTAAGACGGCCGTTAGCGCATCAGAAGCATTGTCATTGAAGGGCTAGTAGTTGAATGAATCCATGGCTCGTCGTCGTACTTCTGGTAAACGCGTAAATAGAATGTTAACAGATGTTAACGCCAAACCACTCAACGAAGTCGACGCGACGAAGGCGACAGAATTTGGTCTGCATGCTGTGCCCTCCCAGAGTACCAAAAAAAAAACTAAATCAGAGAAAGAAATTTTATTTGTGGCCACTGTCCAGAGATGGCGCAACCTTCAAAATGTCGTCGGCATGGTGTGCATGGTTGGTGGTCATTTTCACGGGAACTTAATGAACCCTGTAATTATCACGTTCATTATTAGGTAGCTTTTGATTAACTGCTAAGCTTGGTTAAGAGATAGCTACAGGATAATTATGTCTGCGTATCTTGTGATGCAGCCATGAAATGTAAAAGAGTTTACCAAAAATTACTTGGCACTTGTACCAACACGTCGGTCGTAATTCAGTGACTATATAAGCGTCTGCACTTCGTGTTGGGGTATGTGTAAACACATCTGCGCGTACGCTGCGGTTGTGATTTGTTCATAGTATGGGCTATATTGTATGAAAATGAATGAATTGTGTATTGAATTCATTGAGTGTGTGTGTGTTTACTATGTGTCTCAAAAACCAGCAAATGTGTACTAGTAAATGCGCTGCATCAGCCTTCCGGTGTCCTTGCGCAATCCATGAATGAGCTCGCCTTAACTATCCACCAAGACGCCATTCTGTAGTATCAACGTGCGTCGCTTGAGGCATAAACGTGTACTCGCTAAATCGGTGCACTCGCTAAGCCTAATTGTATTGCTCGCTAGGCTAGCCTGGTGTCAGCGATCTGGATTTTGACGGGGGAGGAACGTTTCTCTGTGTCAAAAGGGACAAACGTTACCCCATTTAAGACGAACATTGGGACATCGCTGTTTCTCCCTAAATGCAGCGTGGGTAACACCATTTTTGTAAGAGTGTATGTGGCCTGTCACACGGGATTGTCTACAGAGTATAGGGCTCTCTACATTTGTGGCCATCTCTAGCATCCATCCTAGGTTTTTGCTCCACTGGTACATCGATGTGGAGCACCCTTCCAGCACCCATTTTAAAGGGTATTATGGCACGATAGCACCCTTTATAAAGGGTGCAACCATTACATCCTTTGAAATTTTATGCTGTGCACCCCTTTTTAAGGGTGCTGAGCTCTGCACCCTTTGTTAGCACCCTTTTTCGAACACCCAATAGGTGGCAAAGGGGCGACAAGCGTCGAGCGACAAGCTCATTTACACCCTCATGGGTCAGAATTTGTTTAGTGTGTATGTAAAGTTGGCAAATAACCATGTAGTGCCCACTGTGAACTGAGCGGGTCTTCCAGTTCGTATTTTCTCTTCGTCTACTTGGAAAAAATTTGCCTGAAACAAAAGAGTCGCCAATGTCTAAAACTTACAAAAACGTTCGCCTCAAAGTACTCCTATTTCAATGATATTTCTGATCTATTAAACAATGACGTTTCGGCTATCGTACGGTAGGCGAAACGTCATTTTTTAATGTTTTAAACCTTTTCATTTTGGTTGGCGCTCATTCTTTTCGTTTCTTTATACTCCTTCCCGACCAGACGATGTTTCGTCAAACCATCGATTTCATATTTGTGATCCTATAACTGGAAGAAATATTAGTGTAGCACTACTTAACAGATAGGGCTAATCAAATAATAAACGAAAAGCCCCATTGATAAAAGGATGTGGGGCTACTCCTAAGAACGTAGGGTAAAAGCAATACAACCCGGGGACTCTGTGATCGTCGGTACGTCTGCCGCGTGCATTTTTCTTTGAAAGCACATAACAATGATCATAGCAATTTCATTTTTAGAACTGCATTCGTGTACGTCCTTTGCTATGTGCTCTGTGACGTCATCAGTTTTTTTTTAATTAACAGGTAAGCAAGACTAAGTGATAGACAAACTTAGAACGAGACTTCTTCAGCAAATCGGCAAAACTCCTCTTTGTGGGAGCGTTTACCACCATTGACAAAAAATATTATGCCTACAGCTTACCTTGTATGTCTTATCAGTTAAACTTGGTGGATTCTCCCTCAAAAGCTCTACTTCATCGCACGTTTAAATTTTGTTGAAAATATAAATAGGGAACTTCAACCTGATGGACATTTTCCGAAATTTTACCTAACGTGTCCGACAGATCCGGTCCTAACATGACCTTATCATTTCGAAACTACCGTAAAACATATGGTGACCCTAGAGCATGAAGCTGACTAATCAGTGCTACACCATCTCAATGCCTCTTAAGCAGGTGTACTACGCTATACCACTCACAACGCTCACAGCAACCGAGGCATTCATAAAATGGCATTTGGAAAGCGTGATGTTTACTCCGCTACGCAGGACTATGAATGCCGGGACCGTGTCGGCATTTTCAAAGGCTCCACTTTGATGGCAAAGTACACAATATTGCACTTATATACGCCCAACTCACCAAAGCTGGTGACACACCAAAGCTGGTTACACACCAAAGCTGGTGACAGTATATGCTGAGTTGTCTGACGCTTGACGCCATTAAGTGTTGGCCAACGTTAGACTAATACATTCATTACCCATCGGGCGTTTAGGTAGCACTGATCAATCGAATGGCTGATGAAAATGCATTGAATTATTGACTAATCGATTGATTCATCTGATGATATCAAAACTGCTGACGATTTCTTTTTTCGATCCTTCCTTCAATCCGGCTTTCTGTTCGGCCTCGCATCTCCTGTAATTTTCATCATTCAATGGTTTTTATCTTTTGACTTCATTAAAGAGTCCACACATGCACAATGCCCGTTTAATTCTTCTTCGGAAAACTTTACTATTCATCATGTAACACTACGCAGCAGTAATCAAAAGAAAGTTCTATGTGAAGATTTCTTTTGTAGAACGCTTCTTTTTAAGCCTGCCGGAAGCCACGCCTAGGTTTACTTAAGCCCTGTCTTAATACAGTTTCTCACTTTGCCTCGCAAATTCTCAGAAAACAAGATTCATATGCCGTGTTCGCTTGCCATTAGCAAAAGCTAAACCGTACAGTCAGAGAAACGTACGATCATACTTCACTACACACTTTGCATCTAATTGTGCGTGCCCTATCGGAGATAATACCTTACTGATCGAAGGACAATGAAAAATGTCGGTGTTAGGTAACTTCCGAAGCCGGGCCAACCCTGACATATCTTATGGACTCGTTTCAGGCAAAATTCATTCTGGTCTCCGGCGCACTGAGGTCCTCTAAATATCCTCCGAGCCTTACGTTAGCGTGAGCGCGGGGATTTCCATGATATAGGTTCTCGTTGTCAGAGTTACCCACGAAATCGTACTGTCGAGGCGCCTACGCAACTTCGAAGTCAAGTTGTTCACACAGCAACGTGACACTGTCAAACCGCGTGTGACAAAATCAATAGACGAAGAGAACAGCGCAAACAGCCGATAGCGACTGCCGATTGTCAGTTCTGTTCTACACTCTTCTATTACTCAGATCGGATTACCAACGCGTCTATTCGTGTGTTTCGTAAACAGTCACTGCTCATAGAAACTGCTCCGAGGCAGCCACTAGAAAAGTTTCTAAGAAAGCTGTATTCTCTTTTTGTTACCTTTATTGCTTTCTAAATACGTTCCGCGTATATACGATTGAATACCACGAGCGATTTATCGCGAGAGAAGTGAGTATTCTGCGAAGCTCGGCTGGGCCGCTGGCGAAATCAATGGAACGTGGGACGGGTGACTCACCTGCAGGTCATCACTGGCGCTGCAGCGTTGCCACACGGGACACACAGTGGTGGCAGCCAGCAGCAGCAGCAGCTTCGTCGGCGCTAGCGACGTCACGTCGTCTCCGCGGCCGAAGTCTAGTTGTCCGTGGCGGCGAGTCGCCGAACCTCGGCACGACACTCTTCATAGCCTCGCCGTCCCCAACACTCGCACGTCACCAACAGGGGAACGAGAAAACGCACCGAGTATAAACGCGGCCGAAACAAAGAAAGATGCGACGATACGTGTATCACTCGGTCGGAAGGGAAGGCCGCACGGGCTGCTACCGCGACTCCCAGAACTGGGCCACTACTACACCGGCGGCGGCGGGGGTTGCCGTTCCGTTGGCTTCGCCGCCGTTCTCTCGTGACGTACGCCCGCGGCAACGCCGCCACGGCACGACGGGCAGCCCCGAGGCCGAACAATCCTCGTCGAGGAGACGCTCCAGCTTCTTTTCTTGCTTTCCGCTCCGAGTGACGGCCGTGCTTTCCTTTTCCCGACGCTCGGCGTGCTCACATTTTCGCACCTCACGCGCTGGCCTGGCTGGCCTGGCTGGCTCAAAAGTCGCGTGGCGTCCACGACGTCGGGAGCAATCGGGGCCTGGGACACCCTCCTCCCACTTTCCTCCTCTCCCTTTACTTTTTCTCCGGAGGCGCGAAAAGGCGAAGCGGCCCGGCGCGGGCGGGCGGCCTTTCCTGCGGCTGTCCTCACTGCGGTGCCTTGCGGGACGCGCCGGCGAGGGTGCGCCCTCTGGAAGGGAGCGGCGCAGTTAAATTGATCTGATTTCCTTCCCTCTATGGCTACCACGCAGAAAGGCAGGGCCAGGGGGAAAGAAGGGAGGCGAGGGTGAGTCGCGCCTACACCCTCAGCTACACTACCGCTGGCGACGACGTGCCTCCCCCCCTCCCCCTTCCCCCAGGAACAGCGTACTCCCGAAAGGGAGTACTACGAAGTCGGTGCGGGTCTCTTGCTAGGCCAAACCCCCCCTTTCCGTGACTTTTCCCGCGTCATCCACATAGCGCTTTCTGACTTCGAACGAACGAAGGTGGGAGCGTTGGGCGACGGTAATCGGGAAACTTAATTGCCTCACAGCCGGCTGCCGAGTCCGCGAGGCGTTTCTGCAAATCGTTCATTTACTCGTCAGCGCGTTTTTCTCTTAAGTTCGCCCGCTGTACATCGAACCTGACGGCCATGAGATGCTGTATTGCCACGCAATGATACTTTTTTTTTCACTTTATAGAAGATTGCACAGCATCGTGCTATCCCGTAGAAAAAGCACGACAGCACAAGTTGTTTGATGATCTCGACTGTATGCAAGTCTTCAGTAGCCAATCCAACAAGAAAGAAAGAAAGAAAGAAAGAAAGAAAGAAAGAAAGAAAGAAAGAAAGAAAGAAAGAAAGAAAGAAAGAAAGAAAGAAAGAAAGAAAGAAAGAAAGAAAGAAAGAAAGAAAGAAAGAAAGAAAGAAAGAAAGAAAGAAAGAAAGAAAGAAAGAAAGAAAGAAAGAAAGAAAGAAAGAAAGAACACGACACACACAGCGTCTTACTAGAAAGTCTCTAATTATCTCCCTCCTCATTTCGTTTTTTTTTTTTTTTTTTTTTTTTTTTTTTTTTTTTTTTTTTTTTTTTTCAGGAGACGCCTACATTTGGCTTCTGCTCCTTCCGTCTTTATTCTCCCCTTACGCAGGATAACAAACCAGCAGTTTCAAATGCAGTTAACATTCCCGCGGCCTCACCCTTATTCTTATCTGTATGTGTGTTCCTTCGCTGTCTGTGTCCACTCGGGCTACAAATTTTAGCCGTAACTTCAACCGAACTGCCCCACGAGCGTGCTTTAGCTAAGGTGATTTGAAATGTGCCAGCCTAAAACATCACAGCTAGGTGACCGTCGGGGGGATCCTGATACGTTTCACTGTAGGTATTCAATAAACGTTCCTTGCAAGGAGTCGCTCTGAACAGAAAATAGGCCAGATACTATAATGTAATGGTATAAAGAAAAAACTTCGAAAGCCACGGGATGCAAAATCCAGAAGAGATCAAGATATGATAGTCTTGCTAATGGTACATCTTCCATGGTATCGCGTTGGTACCCAACCATTTTTTTTTTATTTTGCGTTATTGTTCACATTTCTTCTTATTTTTAAACTGTGTAGATAATGAACGTAAATTTATTTGCAGTTTTTTTCTGAAAGGTGGTGCCTGTCCCAATTAAGGGAAATACCCTGAAATATGAGTTCCCTCAAAACAAGCAGTCTTCTTCTTATTCTTCAGCGCTCGTATCGCAGGCTTCTTTGCAGCGTGAGGTTGCTTGCAACAAAGCCAGATTTACAGAGCAGGTTACATATCGCTAATTCGTTGGTGCGTGCACGACCATCAAAAAAGACATGTTTACTTTTTAACAGCGGAGCAGTTTAAGCTCGAAGTAAGGCCGGTTGTTTGGTCAAACTTTAGTGATAGTCCGGAGAGACGCGACTAGCGAGCAGTGGGCTCCTCCCATGCTAAGCCTGACCGCCGCATCGTGGGCTCTCTGGACGGCCCAAAGATGATCCCCATTGTTGGGGCCTCTGATGGCGGAGCACTACTTGGCTTGGTTGGCGTGATCGCTTCCCAGTAACGAGGAGCATCGCCAGAGCACGTGCTCTGAACTTACCTACCTCTCCGCAACGGGGACACGAGCTGCTAGTGTAAGTTTCCTGACGTCGTGTTCGGTGTCGTAGACCGAAAACTCGGCTGGTATGCACCACAGAAAGTGGGTATGTGCCAAACAGGTTCTAGCATAGCATGACCATGCACAGGATAGTAAAGCAAGGGGGGTGATAAAGGAAAGTGAGGGCGAGGAGGAAGGAAATGAGAAGAGGAGAGGGTAAAACATGGCATAGTCTTGTATGCTATAGTTTAGCAATGGGATGGGAAAGAGAAGTGAGGGGGGGGGGGGGGGAGGAGTAACGTGAAGATTAGGAGAGGGAAAGAAGCGAAAGGAGGAGAGAGGGAAATATAGAAAGAGATAAAGAAAGAAAATAAATGAAAGAAAGAAGATGTAGAAAGGGATAAAGGAAGAAAGAAATAATATGATTAAGAAGGAAGATAAAGAAATAACTCCATCTGCGTCCGCCAGGGGAGTGGCGCTTGCTCACCAGCTCCACTGTTTACTCAATTTCACAGGTGTGTAGCTGGCTTTAATTTGTTTTTAATTCGTAAGCAGTTTTACGCCAACTCAACGAGAAAACTGTTCCTCTGTCACCTAAGATGATCATCGCCATTAAGAAATAAAGAAATGAAACTAAATCATTTTCACCCTAGGGGCTAGGGCTTCAACCCGCTCCGAAGGCGAGTGCCTTAACCACTCGGCCACACGTCTAGACTATGCTTGCAGAATATGGATATATCCGAACCACGTGAATGTGTTATACCCGCGATTCGTAACGAACGCAGAAAGAAAACACTTTCTATGAAAGCTTCTTTGAGTTTCGTGGTAGTGGAACAAAAGCCCTCTGAAGAAGATGTAAAGCCGATGCGGAGGTATGTATACTTCAGGAAAATTGAAACTTTAAGGACGCCCTGCCGACGCCGCCCTAAAGCAACGTTCTAATGAAGGGTACAACTTACGATAAAACTTTACGCTCACGCATCATTCAGACAACATTAAAAAGAGATTCTGCGTTGATATTTTAACAGCCGAGCTGTTTCAGCCGAGCATAATCTTGCTTGCTTGCTTGCTTGCTTGCTTGCTTACTTGCTTACTTGTTTGTGCCTTGATTTTTGGCTCCTACCCACTACGGCGGATTTGCCATGATGCCGGTGGTTAATATAAGGGGAAACTTGAAGTTTGAAAGGGGATGAGGAAGAAATCAATCGCCACAAGAATAAACGAAAATCTGTCTGTCGGAAACAGAAAACCACCATCATCATTAACTGATACGCGCTCCCTTCGTCCTCTTCCTCATCGTATTCTTCATCTTCTGCTTCACTCCCACTACATGTGCGCATATTTCTATGGCGTGGGATTCAATAACTCTGATGGGTGAGACGACAAGTACAGAGAGAGAGAACGAGAGAGAGAGAGAAAGAGATAGAAAGAGAAAGTTTTAGTTGGAAAAATGTCTTCTCTAGACGAGATTATAAGTAGGGTTTCCACACCACTCGACTATCCAGGCACGCTATCAGAGCATAGCTTGTACAGTATAGTATAGTACAGTATAGTATAGTATAGTATAGTATAGTATAGTATAGTATAGTATAGTATAGTATAGTATAGTATAGTATAGTATAGTATAGTATAGCGAGGAGGTGGGAAAGGGGAGTTCCGGTGAGGTGGACAAACTTGAGGGGGTGAGGAGAATGGAAAGAAGGAGGGGACAGAGTTAAGCAGAGCACAGAAAGAAAGAGGACGAGAGAAATAGAAAGAAAGAAAAGACAGAAAGAAGGAGGAGAGAAATAAAGAGAGAATCAAAGAGCGAGAAAGAAATAGAGAGCGAGAAATAGAAAGACGAAGCGAGACGTGCCGAAAGAGAAAGAAAGATAGAAGGACCGAGAAAGAGAAATAAATAGATAGAGAAAAAGAAAGAAAGAAATAGAAATAAACAGAGACAAGAAAGATCAACACAAAAAAAGGAGAGAAGAGAGAAAAAGAAAAATACAGGAAAAATGAATAAAGAAAGAGAAATTTTGCAAATCTTAGCAACACAGCAACAGCCACGACCCACGACTACCCAGACACAAATCAGCTCCTCTGACTTTTTAGCATGCGCCTCCAGTGCAAGTATTGCTAATGTTTGTTTCTTATTCTTCTTAGCGCGCTCAGAGAGAGACTGAAAATGACACTGATAAATATGTTGGCCCGTATTCGTAAGAACGTCTTTCGCTAAAATTTTTCGCAAGAAAGTATTCCAGACAATCACGATGCGCGACGTATCATTAGCAAAACCGGCTCAGCAATGGTAAAACGCGCTTACGAAAGAGAATATTCATTAATTCGGCCCGCTTCTATTAGTTGTTGGCTCGAATGCCAATTAAGTGGAACTTCAAACGAAGACAAATTGATTTGCCCAGATTTTAATGACTGTAAGCTTCCTTAATTCCTTCGCTTCCCCCCCCCCCCCCCTTTTTTTTTTCTTATTCGATGCTTGTTTCTGTCAACATACCTTCGCGTGCGCACAGGAAAGACTTTCTTTTTTTTTTTTTTCAATATACGCTCTCATTTACGACAAGCTGAGAACGAATAAAAATGAAAACGGCTCAGCTTGCTTCCAATTAGCGATAAGCCTCCTGCTTCCCGAGCAGATCATTTGCTTTGTTTTTCCTGATAAAAGTAGGAACTGCTACAAAACGTAGTAGATGAAGAAAAACATAGTAGCCAACCAGCAAAGACACCAACTCGTTCGGCGAGGGATTACACGTGCCTGGGCTCAATCAGACAGGATGGAGAAGCGACCGTTAGGAGGCGAGCAGGGTGCCACTTTTCCGCTTTGCTACAAACTCCTCCACTGAGGCGCGCCGAAAACGCTCGGGGGAAAATAAATCCCAACTTGCCATCGCCTCTGTGCCTCATCAGCGGTTGGAAGCATATCTCGTGCCGCCAATTGCAGGCACCGCTGCGGGAGCTACGAGCGTGCCAAGTGGAGCACTCACTTAGCTCGCAATGAGCGTTTGACGCTCTGCGAACCTCTGGCGTGAATGGCGCTTTTACGTTAGCAGTGAGAAAGCCGCAAATGCTGGAACCATGAGCGACGAGCTGCAAGTACCAACATAATAGGTTGAAAGGGAAGTTGAAGAATTGCGCGCACAAGGCTGAGAGGCATACGCAGCGTGTAGATGTTCAGCTTTCACGAATAGCAGACAAAAGCAACCTATAGCTTGACCTAACCCTCTACTCCTCCCCCTCCCCCCCCCCCTAAAAAAAAGAGAGAAAAGAAACTCACAGGGCTTTTGATGCATTCGCCTAAGTCGCCTAAGGCGAAAGCCGTCTTTTTCTCAGTTGATGTACTGACTCCTCCCCCCCATCCCTCCTAAAGCTTTCTGCACCTAACGTGGTTTTACACAGCCTCCGTGATCGGCCCACCTTTGACGTCGTCATGTGATGACGTCATCATGACGTCTCAAACTTTGGCGATGCGAGACGGCGTACGGTGACGTGATCGCGGGATTTTTTTTTGCATCGCTCAAGTTGACACCGACGCCAGCGATGCCGACGGTCAATTTTTTTTGTATGATGAGGCATCTAACGCTTTCGCCTTAAAAGAAAATGCCTTCCTCTGTACGTCTTGTTTTAAATAGCTTGATAGCATCAATCGCTGCACGGAATTGTAACGGCCCACGCTATCGCGCGAGTAGGGGGTCGCAGGTGAGACACGAGGTGCGCAAATAATCGCAACGGGGCTTCGCAGCTGGCATGCTACATGTTTTGAAGCCACCGGTGCTATACTCCTGAGAACTTCTGATGAGCTTATATTGAGCGCCAGTGGGAAGGACTGCAACGGGGCTTACTTGCTTTCACAAGCTACTTCCGCAAAACTAGCCGCGCGGAAAGCTGCCAGATTCAGAAAGACCGTCTGGTGCCTGGAGCTCACTAGCACATTTGTCGGCAAAGCTTTTACTAAATCATAATCCTCGGAAGCTGATGCCTTTATAAAGATTTTAATCATCACCTCTGCAATGTCTTGCCATTCGGCCGATGGATTATGGGTTAAAAAGAAGTGACGATGCAGTCCTCGCGCACCCTTAACCAAATGCTATCCCCTCGGAAGAGAAGTATTCGTGGGAATGTTCTGCGGAACGCGTCAATGATTGCTAACATCGCATTATAAGAAATTATTCAAGGAGTGTGCCAACCAGGTAAGCAGCTTTACCAGCACTTCCTTCTCCTTAAATAAATTAGCGTCGGAAGGATCCTTATGGGCGCCAGGGAACGGAGAGAAAACAACGGAAGATAATGGTCATATCATTATTTATTTAATCTAGAAAAACACAACACAGAGGCACTTAGTGTGTCTCAGCCTTGGAACTTCTCCAGGACTTCTCTGAGGTGGCCCTACCCTTCTGTGCAGGTTGTGGTTGGGCGTCGCATTTACCTATGCGCACGCGTTCCGCATGCGAATGGCCGACACCACAGCCTGTGGCCACTGCGGCAGCGATGAAACGATTAAACACATTCCTGTGCGACTGTCCACAGCACTGTTTACAGAGACAGTCACCTTACAACGTGTTTGATAAATTGGACGACCGAACTCTTTCGGAAGAAAGGATCCTGCGTCATCGACAGGACTTAACGTCACAGAAGAAGGCTGTGCAAGCGCTATTGCGCTTCCTACGTTCAACCAGAACGCGGAAATACTCTGTATCAGAATGGCACTGACTGGAACGTCCTGCGTGTATGTGCATGTGTGTATTTTTTTTTTTCGTTTTAAGTCCGGAACACTTTAAGGGGCCAGGTTGTCGTATGCTGTCGTATGCTGTCGTCGTCGCTTGGCGTATATATAGCGTAGGCAAAACCACATATGGCATAGCCAGCTGTAGCATATTTAGCGCGCGCTCGCGCGGAAGAGAAGTCTTCTTCCTCTTGTTCTTCGAACGCTTAGTTAGTTAGTTTGTTAGTTTGTTAGTTTTACTTAGTTGACTAGTTGGTTAGTTAGTTACTTACTTACTTACTTACTTAGTTGACTAGTTCGTTAGTTATTTACTTAGTTGACTAGTTGGTTAGTTAGTTAGTTAGTTAGTTAATTAGTTAGTTAGCTAGTTAGTTAGTTCGATAGATAGATAGATAGATAGATAGATAGATAGATAGATAGATAGATAGATAGATAGATAGATAGATAGATAGATAGATAGATAGATAGATAGATAGATAGATAGATAGATAGATAGATAGATAGATAGATAGATAGATAGATAGATAGATAGATAGATAGATAGATAGATAGATAGATAGATAGATAGATAGATAGATAGATAGATAGATAGATAGATAGATAGATAGATAGATAGATAGATAGATAGATAGATAGTGACAGGCGATAAATTGAGACGACCATCCAATATCGCCGTTAAGCCGGCTTAACATGGTCGGTGAGGAGGATTCGGCAAGGAAAGCACTGGGCGGCCTCACCACGGGAGTGGAGGGGAAGGCAAGAAAGGGAGAAAGGGAGAGGAAGCATTACTCGGCCCACCGCCGCCGCGTCCGCCATCATCTGATGTTTGATTCATGCGCGAAAGCCGCTTTTTCGCGGCAGCTGCACTCAGCCAAATTCTATCGAGCGCGACTACTACGGGAGAAGAAGAAAGGGAAAGAAAGGGGTAGTGTGGGTCTCACGCGCCGCGTAAATAAACGATTAGCCATATTTCTAAACCGGGGCTTGGCCTGGCCCCCCCACGTGCATTACCTTCTTGTGGGGAGCATTTTTTCTTTGTTTGTTTGTTTACGCCTTATTCGGTCAAAGCGTGCGGGTCTCTGCTCCTTTTTTTTTTTTTTACCTTTTTCCACGAGCTTTCCCTCGCAATACGGAGCCTTTCCTTCCTCCCCCTTTCTTTGGCATATTCTTGTAAGCGCACGCTCGCTCCAGAAACGCTGCGTCATGCTTGCGACGCCTTGTTTACGTCACCATGGCCGAGCTGTCGGTCGCTGTCAGCGTGGAACGAAAATAGCACAAATTAGACGTTCGAGCCGTATATTGCGGGGCACTATGCGCCACGCTCCAATGATGGCGTAATCTTTCATGCGTGGGAAAGCAGCATTAATATGGGCCGATTTTATTTATGTTAAGGTTGCCGCGCATAAAAAGCGAGCGGCTCCGAAAGTGCGTGTGCCTCGCCTATCCCGTAGGAATACGTAGACGCTATTACCTTGCTCACGTATGTCGAAAGACACTGGTAAAGTCAACTGCTTTGCGAGGCTTTTACTTTTTACTGGGTTCGGAGACGTCACGTTTTCGTACAATAATAAAAGGCGCCTCCTGTTAAATGCCACCTATTTCAATGCCTTACGGCAGGCTTCGAAATAATTTTTTTTAAGAAAGCTAGGGTGCTTGTTTTCTGCACTTCTGCAGGCCCATCGAGTTCTGCTGACTTTTATGAACCAAATGGATATGACCACCCGTTTATAGATGTGTTTTTGTGGTTTTACTTATTTTATACGAGTCATCGTGAACTTTTTTTTTTTTACTTTCCAATATCTTCTCTTTTCTCGAAAGAGTAGGGAACGTTCTGCCCTTCAGGTTACAGTTGCCACACTGCTCTCTCCCTTTATTCTTTGTCTCCTTGTGTATTTGTGTACGCATATCACATAATAATAGTATTTTTTATCGTCTTTCTTATCATGTAGTAGTCAAAGGGAGCTCAACGAAGTGCGTTGCATAACACCTGGGCTGTTGTTGTTGTCGATGTTGTCGTTATTGTCGCTGTTGTTGTGGTTGTTGCTGTTGTCATCGTCGTCGTCGTCGTCTTTATTGTTGTTGTTGTTGTTGTTGTCGTCGTCGTCGTCGTTGTCGTTGTTGTTGTTGTTGTTGTTGTTGTTGTTGTTGTTGTTGTTGTTGTTCTTCTTCTTCTTCTTCTTCTTCTTCTTCTTCTTCTTGTCCTAGTCATCGTCGTCGTCGTCGGCGGCGGCGGCAAACTGCATCGAGAACATTAGTGACCTTTCGCATTACACAGTGCAACTAAAGGACCGACATCTAAGGAAGAGCAAATCAACAGTAAGTAAATCTTAAAATAAAACTTTCTTTTTTTAAATTTATATATGAAAATATATGGGAAAGTAGGCTACGTTAGAGCCGGCTATTCCATGATCATGGTAGTAGCTTTCATGACACACACAAAGATAAGAAAAATTAGGAAGACTGAAAGAATAAGAAAAAAAAATATTCAAAAGCACTATGTACATATACACAACATGGGGCGTATAAAGCATGAGCGCAGTCTAAGGGCACAGTCCAGTACATACAGCGTGATCACATCGCGGATAGAGTCCGTACAGATAGTTTAATATGGTGAAAGACTACGGCGAAAACCAGCTTCGATGTTCTTTGAAGTGTGTGCGAATCATTTCTTAAAGTTAATCAGTACTAGTGTATGTGCGTGTGTTTTCGAATGAATGGCGGCCGTGCCGACAATCCCCAGTGTTGTGCGCCTTCCCTGCCTGACGTCTCTCTCTTCCCCTACTCTCAGAGGGACGTTCACGTCCGCCTCGGTGGTGCAGTGGTAACGGGGCTCGGCTGCTGACCCTAAGGTTCGATCCCGGTCGCGGGGGGCCTGATTTCGATAAAGACGAAATGCTAGAGGTCCATGTACTGTGCGATGTCAGAGCAGGTTAAGGAACACCATATTCGTCGAAATTTCCGATGCCCTCCACTACGGCGTCCCTCATAATCATGTCGCGGTTTTTGCGCGTAAGTCCCCTGATATTATTATTACAGGACATACACACCGTCAGCAGGATCGCTGCATCGATTCGAGTGAGCCAATCCTAGGGGCCACTTCATATTGAACTGACACTATTCTCATGAGACCAGCAAAGCTGGACGCTCAAAACCGAAAATACCAGGAATGGAGGCATATGCTGTAATAAAGGAATGGTGCTGCTCATCGACGCTTCTTTTTTTTTTTTTTTTGCCCTGAACATATTGAGCTACAATTTTATTGTTTTACTGCGGAGTCGGGGAGAGGAGGCGTCAGCCATTAACACAGACAATTTACGCAATGTAAATTGTCTTCCGGCACAGACATTAAGTGTACATTAACCTTCGTGTGCCTGTATGTTTTTGAAATCTTGTATATCGTACCACGACTCATTTATGTGACATTATGTGCTCAACTTCAACTTTTCTTTAGGAGCTTTTAGTATGTCATGTGACTTTAAGTTCATTCCTGAATTCTTATTCATTTTTCTTTGAGAACGCGTTTAAGCTGTACTGTAGCAACATACCCAAGGGGCGCCTACGTATGCAAGCAACACATGTGCATTTAATAAAATAGCCACAGTCTTTTTCGGGCAATATGTATTTGTAAGCAAAAGAGAGGGGGAAGTAATGTTTCAAGACCCCATGCATGCCAAACGCTCATAGTTTTATTCGCAACGGCTTAAATATTCTTAAGATTTACAACCTCGATAAAAGCGGGGACTGCGCTTCTTAAAAGCTGCCATAAACTGTCAACGTGCACTCAGCCTCGCAATCGTAGCGCGACTGTCACTTATCGAAACCGCGAAACGCAGCTTTCTAAAACAACGGAGAAGGCTGTCCGGCTTTGTTAGAATTTCGGTTGCGCCTCCCGAAAAATATCGTAAATCACGTGGCAATGCAGAAACCTTGCCTTCACCGAGCTGTAACACACCCTAACGTATCTCTTCTTAATGTAGGCTTCTACGGCCTCCTTCGATATGGTAGATGCCCTCTTTGGCTTATGCCGTTGTGCATCGTTCTCCAAATTTTCTGATGGCAGTAAATAAATATGTGGCGGCGCGTATAAGATGTAAGGACGCCAAATGCGTGTCGAGAGATGAAAATGACTTTATGAACAGACTCCTGGCGCGAATAATTTGCGGATACTTTCCAAGCCTGGTGGTCGGCCGTTTCTTCGCAGTATTGTTTCGTTTTTTTTTCTTTTTTTCATGCCGTGTATACATGTGGCCACATAAAGCAAGACTCGTTAAAGAGACACGTAAACTCTCTTTTGGGAGTCGTGCGTCCCACGACTCCCCGAAGGGAGTTCAAGTGTCTCTTTAAAGAGGGAGTTATTTGTGTGCAAGTCAGTACTCATAAACAAGGGTAAAATGACTTTATTTTTCAGAATCTATATCAATGTCCAAATCAAAATCCAAAATTGCGTTCGGGCACAGCCGGCATCGCTCCGCTTACTGAGAGAGCTTGCGCACTAATAGCAAAATGATGTCAGAGGAAGGTGCCAGGCAGCAAAGATAGAGAAAAAAAAAAAGGCGAGCATCTGAACTTATCGCGTAGCGCCAGACGTAACGCCAGCCATATGGTGGCAGTTTGCGTGAGTCAGTTTGCGTAACGTGTCCAATAATTAGCGCAACTCGTAAATACAGAAAGAACCGGGAAGATAAGCAAACACACTGCGCCACCCTGTACGCTTTCTTTTTTTGTTACCTTTTCCTTTTTCTTTTTAATCTCTTTCTGAGTTACTTTGATTCTTAGAAATTCCAGCAATACATGTTGCGGTAAATTTTATTCGTGCCGCGCTGTACGCTCCCGCTTTCTTATCGTTTTGGCCGCACGCGTTCTTGATTTCTCCATTCTCGTGGATGTGTGATTGGTTGATAACAGCTAGCGCGTTTCAAGAAGGCCCTGAAGTTGCTCTTACATACGTGGAATGCGAGAAGGTCTGGCACGCAATTGCCATGATTGCATCTACGAATACATGTAGGAGGTGTTCGGCCATGTATAACTGCCCAAAAACTTTATACTTCAGAGCGAATGGTCACATAACCACTGTAAAATATCCCTATCAAGGTGCTACGTGTAGAATCGCAAGAATACTTCTCAACGCGAGTGCGTGCTACTTCGCTTCTTCAATAAGTGGCTTTGGTTCGAAGCAGTCGCTGGTCTCGATCGTATGATTAACGACTGTTGAGGTAACTTGTGGTAATTATGTGTAACGCTCAAATTCGCGAAGCATTTGTGGTTAGTGGCTTTCGAAGTTCCTACGGCGTCGTTTAATTTTATGTCTTCTCTTACTACATTTGTGAGTAAGTATATTTTTCTAGACAAGCCAAGGCAATACGACTCCGCGCACGTACGTTATCACTGGGAATTACTGAATTTCATACCACATTGTCTTCTTTATTGAAAATGAGGCACTCTCGAACTGCTACACCTTTCGGAGCTTGAAGGATGGACTTCAGGAACATCCATGCACTACCGATTAGCGTCTCGTTGAATGAAAACTACCTTATCAAAGGGGATGATAGGTGGCCGAGTTGGAGCACGTTCATTGTAAGGAAACGTGACGCAAAGCCGACATGCGCGAAACCGTTACGATAAAGAGATCATCATCGCAGCCATCAATATCATCATCATCATCATGGCCGGTGGCTAAGGAAGAAGCCAGTGGTGGGCCGAGCTGCCCCGCCACCGACAAATAGGTGGCCACGGATCATAGAGTTTCCAACGATATTTACTAGATGGAAATCTGGCGCTGCTGTCGTTCAGCCGCCATGGGAATGATGGGTATAGTACGAGGATGTGCCTAATCTTCATGCCTGCGGCTTCGACCTAACTTGTGGCTTTGTTTATTATTGTGTTTCTGGCGTTTGTTTCGGATAAAAGATTGAATCATTGGGAACTTCCTGAGCCCATTTGAATTGGTGAGCCTAAAAAGGCAAGGTGATGAAGTGGAACTGCTTAACTTTTGCTGAACTTTTGCTGAACCTTCGTCTTGCGACAAGGCCGTTGCAGGCCACACGCAGCCGAACGTAGCCGAAAGAACGAGGCTTAGACGAATCCAGGTTATACCCGTCATTCCCATGCTGGCTGAAGCGTCATTCGTCGCAGCTCCCATAGACACTAGCGCCAGAATTCCCTCTAGTGTATCACTAGAAACTCTATGGCCACGGTCGCCGCAGCTCAGCAAGCAGATCCGGGTATAATTGGTTTCCAACTTGGTTCTTTTCGAAGATCCCTTTCGAAAGAAATCTAGCTTCTCACTGCCTTCGCTTTCCAACGAAGTCTATAAACAGCCGGAGCGATGATCCCCTCTCGGGTTTGTCTGGAGACATCCTCCCATTCTTCCAAGACATCGACCACCTAAGATTGCGGAGACTCGTACTCGGAGTGAAGGGGGGGACTATAGCGTAAGGAGCCACGAGCTAAGGAGTCAAGCACCCCCGCCCCTTCTCCTGTGCCCTTCTCGTACCACCAAGATTGATCGCCTTCTCCACTCCTCAAGGCTCGTGCCTTCAGCAGCGTCGCGCTAATTTGCATCGATCCAATACCCTCGGTTCCCGCCGAACAAATGTAGAAAAAAGGGGAACTGCAAGACGAACAATGGCAGCGGCGAAAGAAAAACTTGGGAAGTCTCTGGGAGCGAGCAGCCACCGTCGCCGAATTGAAAACGACTTTCACGTTTCGCTTGTTTCCTTTTTTTTTTTTTCTCCTCCTCTAACTTAATTTACGCTTCCTCGGTGAGCGTGTTTCTTTCGAACCTTTTCGACTGACAGAGAACGAATGGAGGTACGTGGTGTCAGGTAATGCGGCTACTCTGCTGAAAATTATTAGCAGTGAAGATGAGCTTTTAGTGGATAAAAAAAAGGGGGGGTACCAGCTGCAATTAGTGATGCTTTTGATGGCCGCGATTCGCAGGCGCTTAGGAAGAACGAATAAGAGGTTTTTCTTCTTCTTCTTTTTTTCGACAAGAGCTTGCCCCTTTCTCACGGCTCCGACCATTTGCTTGTCCTTCCTTCTTTTACCTCTTTCGATTCCTCGAAGATAGCCGCGCTCACGCTGACGCATGCTCCTTAAATATTCTTGTCCTTATTTCTCTCGTTAAGTGCTGCATCGTACTTAGAACGCACCGCATAACTTAAAGAACGTTAAATCTACATCCGGACTGCATTGAAGGCGCTTGAAACCCCGTGTCCCTTAACCAAGCGTCTTTTAAAGCATTGGATAACGTGTTGGACCATTCTGCAAGTAGAAGGTGACGCTCCACTTTGTTTCGTGTGTCTTATTGATTGGATGTGTTTCCTTTCTTTTTCTTTTTTCTTTTTTCTTTTGGGTCACACATAAGAAAGGTGTGGCACGAAAAATAAACAGTTGTTAGTACGCGCTTCACCCTGTGTGCCTGTCCCTCTAGTGTAATTCGTCCAGTTCCTGGCAGCGCGAACAAGCCATGGACCATTATGCGCGCCCGCTACTGAAAGAGCTATGCATGCGCCTTCGCACTTTTATTTCAGCAATGGTAAAGATACGCTTGGTACAAAGCTGATTCTTCTTTTTTCTTTTTAAAGAGGGCTGGTATACCCGTACTCTGGTGCCGTTCGCTTTATTTATTGTCGGCCTTGGAACACTTTCAAGACACGTTCCCGGTTATTAGTACCGACTCCAACATGCCCTGTCATGTGAACAAACAGATATTTGTGATTGATTGATTGATTGATTGATTGATTGATTGATTGATTGATTGATTGATTGATTGATTGATTGATTGATTGATTGATTGATTGATTGATTGATTGATTGATTGATTGATTGATTGATTGATTGATTGATTGATTGATCCAACACAAGTAGATTGTCTAAGTGTTTTTAGGCAAGCGAGTCTAAATCGGGCTGAGCCTAGGCAACGCCACTCTGTGCTATGGTATAGACGTATCTCCAAGAGCATTTATCTATGCAGGATGTGTTTGTGATGGTACAATACGTCACATCAAAAGCAGGTCCGCTCGATTCAGTACTTATATCAGTTGGGAAGGCGCGTGCTTTATTAGTTTCGCTTGTACAAACACTTACAAATTTTCCTTTTTTTTCCCCTAGGACAGTGTCGGAGTGGAAACTCTAGGCACGCAATGAATTTACCATCCCTAAATAAGTAAGTTATTCACGTTCTCCGTTATGTATGAAAAATTTGTATATTGTTTTGCACTAACTGCATGGATATTTTTGTATTGCGTTGCCTCCCTTGTATGCAATATGTGTGCCCTTCCTGCAAGGACCGAATGGACTGAATCGTGGTCTGCAGCATGTTAATAATAATAATAATAATAATAATAATAATAATAATAATAATAATAATAATAATAATAATAATAATAATAATAATAATAATAATTAATACACATCTACTGTCCACCGTAATACGAAATAGTTAAGTACATGCACTGTATCCCAACGAGAAACCCAAACACACATGTCAGGTTTGCACGTGCCTGTACATAAGAGAAACGTATTTACGGCTTGCGTGATTCTTTTGTATAACGCACGACAATGTCGTCGATCGCGATTCGAGGAAACGCAAATGACAAGCTACGCAGGCGCGGAAGACAAAGACCACATGGTCCCGTACGCATTCTCGTAAAAACGACTCGAAGCCGAAAGCCACCTCCTTTTTCTTCTCAGCCGATGCATTGATCCTGCCCCACCACCATGGGTCGGCGAACTCACTCATGAGTCGACTCACTCGGACTCACTCAGACTCAGATTGAGGCGTGAGTCTGAGTCTGAGTGAGTCTGAGTCTGAGTGAGTCCGGGTGAGTAACATTTTGATGAGTTTGAGTCCGAGTGAGTCCGGTTGAAGAAAATTTTCGTGAGTGTGAGTCCGAGTGAGTTCGGCTCAGGAAAATCTTGGTGAGTCTGAGTTCGAGTGAGTCCAAAGCGCAAGATATATTTCTTGAGTGAGTCTGAGTGAGTTCCACTTCTTTTGCCGACCTATGCTCATATCTACTCATCTTCAACATTACTATCACCCTTTCCTGGATTCATATTTATACTCACATCTACTCACACGTATTCCAAAGCTGTGTCTTTCATACACCATTTCAATATTTATTGATCAGACGCGCGAAGTACGTATAGAGTGCCTTGACCCCCCCCCCCCCCTGCCAACTCTTCCAAGGAAGTTCTTGGTAAATATATCTTATGTTGTCATCCCTCACAAGAAAAATGGCTTTACTGGTTTACGAGCACTCATAACTCGTATTCGAAGGCACTGTATCAAAAGGCGCCAAGAAGAGCACGTATTACGTGTAATACTGGTGTTATAGAGCATTGACGACATGGTCGAATAAGATAATTCTGGGCTAACGGACTCATGAGTCGACTCACTCGGACTCACTCAGACTCAGATCGAGCTGTGAGTCTGAGTCTGAGTGAGTCCGGGTGAGTAATGATTTCGTGAGTTTGAGTCCGAGTGAGTCCGGTTGAAGAAAATTTTCGTGAGTGTGAGTCCGAGTGAGTCCGGCTCAGAAATATTTTGGTGAGTCTGAGTCCGAGTGAGCCCTAAGCGCAAAATATATTTCATGAGTGAGTCTGAGTGAGCTCCACAAGTTTTGCCGACCTATGCCCACCACTCACCGAAAGCTTCTCCGCATGGTTTTGCACAGCCTCCGTGATCGGTGGCGTTGCAACCTTTCTACACCTCGCCTGGTTTTGCACTGCCTCCGTGATCGGTGGTGTTGCAACCTTTCTACACCTCGCCTGGTTTTGCACTGCCTCCGTGATCGGTGGTGTTGCAACCTTTCTACACCTCGCCTGGTTTTGCACTGCCTCCGTGATCGGTGGTGTTGCAACCTTTCTACACCTCGCCTGGTTTTGCACTGCCTCCGTGATCGGTGGCGTTGCAACCTTTCTACACCTCGCCTGGTTTTGCACTGCTTCCGTGATCGGTGGCGTTGCAACCTTTCTACACGTCGCCTGGTTTTGCACTGCCTCCGTGATCGGCCCACCACTGACCAAGCGGCGATGTTATGTGATTACGCCTTCACGTGATGTCACGTTACGCGACGTCACAGTAACGACATGAGGACGTCGCAAGCTGTGCCAATCTGTGACGTCATGATGACATCACATGGTGAACTCCTCACGTGGTCTTTTTTTTTTTTGCATAATTTCTGTCGGCGCCAACGCCGCACGACGCAGGTCAATTTTCGCGTTTGATAAGGCATCTAAGGCTTCCCGCCTAAACAATGACATTTCTTCTTTGTATGCAATACTCGAACCTCGCGCTGCTGTTTCTCGTAAGTTAACTGGTTTTCGTCAATTCCTTCATGTATCTCTCTCTCTAACGTTACGTTTCTCTGTGCACAGCACAAACAAGTGCGCGACCCACTGTCCACTGTTCCGGTACACGGTGTCACTCTTGTAATTTGCTCTCCGAATCGCAAAATCCGTTGATATAGGAGAAACTCGGCTTTTCGTGCATGCAGGTGCGCTGAATACGGATACAGAGAACTTAATTTAGCGACGAAAGAAAAGCAGCCACTTGTAACGAAATCGGATCGAGCGAAAAGGATTTCCTGTTCGCTGCGTTATGAAAGAGAACCACTACGTGCTCCGTTAACGTTGCGCCTGCTGATTACATAAACGATCCTCTTTATGTAGGGAGCATGGTGGGTCGTCTTTCTGAGCCAAATGTTGTGTTTTGTGACTTTTTTTTTTCCTCTTTTCGCACAGCTGATCCTATGCTTAGCTGCCATCGGCGTTAAGTCTATACTTCCCTTGTTGTGTAAGAACACATCACTCGGTTTCGTTACGTGTTGTCCGATGCTTACAAATTAACACAGTTCTCAAGTTCTTGCTTTTGGTAAAATCAGTGGCGTGGGGTGGTCAAGGGGGCCCCCCCTTGTGTTCAGGTTGGGGGGGGGGGGGGGGGAAGGGGGGACGACAACATTTGCAGTTGTCCCCCCCTTGCAATTTCTCTTTCAAACTTCACATGAATCTTCACAATCAGCAACTTGATTTGAAGGCATGATTTTAATTTTTATATATAAGTAAAAATGAAACCTACAACATTTATGAAAACAAAATGGCCGCCATGGCAAGATGTGTCTCCCCCCTTGGGATTTTTCTGTATTTACGCCACTGGATATAATTGCTTATCTTTTTCGTCATCCTGTGTCGCCTAACTTTCGGACGAACCTGCACTACCGTTTGAGCTTAAATGAGCATCAGTGTCCTTCATGTATACGATGAAAGTATTATGGACACAAGCTTTGTGGGAGCCTTTTACGGGTATAAATGAATAGGTCTAAGTCGTCAACAACGCTCCAGGGAAGGCCGCGACTGGGGAGTTTCCTGCAATATATATCTGCGCTTGCGCATATCACTTAGAGGAGGGGTTTTCAAACTTTCTGGTCTTGGGGAACCCCAACGGCTTTTCCAGAGTGCCGCGGAACCCCTAACTTTTTCCCCCGATAATACACAGACTTGCGATTCCCCCCAGCGCCGCTCCACGAGTCGCGTAAAGCGCCCGTCGACCATACACTGCCTGCTTCAGGCACCGCTCAGCGTAAGCAATGTGTTCACGCAAAGAAAAGGCCGGATGTACGGAGGCCTGTTTTATTTTTTGCAAAAAAAAAAGAAAGAAAAAAGGAGGCATGCCAGTCGCATAGCGAAACGGCCTTTGACCGATACACCAGTCGTAAAGCTAAGGCTAAGTGATCGTGTAGCCCACAGCCGGCACGAAGCGATGCCTCTTGCGCGTATCAAAGCGCTCGTTGCGAGTTTTGATTACAAAACCGACATAGAGCAGCGGCAAGATCACCGTGTATGAAAACCTGTGCCACATGATCTCCAAATAAAACTCCGGAGTGCCCGTTAATGTCATTTGAACTGGTTTGAAGGCTCACGAACATGAATTACCAGCGCTCCGCGCGTTGTGTCACCTCTTGACGAGTCTTTAGTGTTGCTACCACCTGGGTCTCTCGCTACCCGCAGACACCCAATGTGCGGATGCGGTGTTCGATGGTTTCGTTAAATGCAAAATGCAGTGGAAATTTTCTTGTCTGAATAAATTACTTTCTAATGGGAGTAAAACGGGAGCGGGTCGCATTCGTTCTTGGCCGCTCGCGGAACCTAAGATGTCCATCACGGAATCCCCTGGGTTCCGTGAACCCAATTTGAGAGCCCATGACTTACAACTCCCAAAGGAATATAGTGAAGAGTTTGACGAAAGCTCATCTGGTATAGGGAACGTGAGGATGAAGGAGTTGCCGTCACTGACCAAATGAAGGTGAAAAACACGCGAGAAATGTATGTTTTCACCTTGATTTGGTCAGTGCCCGCAACTCCATCATCAACTCCCAAAGGAGATCGTCAATGTTTTTTTTTCTTTTAATCTGTTTCTCTTGTAGAACTCGGACTAAGCATTTCTTTTTCACAAGAACGCAGCTCAACTTATTTTATTTAGTTCAAACAAATATCATACTGTCGTCGTATAGCCAAGTACAAAGGCAATAGTTGTTCCGCCTCCGAGTGCCTCCATCCCTGCGCAGTAATAGACCATTCACGCAAAAAGCGCACTCTGAGAGGAAATATTCGTGCAATCATTCAAGCGTACACGGGATGGAGCACTCACCAGTAATCCCAATATCCCCATCAATTCATACTTTCTCTTCTTCGCCGACCTCCTTTTAGTCGAATATTCATCGATGATTGACAAGTTTGCCGCAGACGACGTGTAATACAATATACGTACCTGACAGGAATGTTGGAGAGAGCTATTAAGTGCATATGTGTTTGGCAAGCGGAGGCAGTGATGGAGTACTGTCGGTATTGCGGTCGATAGTTTTGACACAAAGGAAAGATAAATAGGAAATCGGGTACACAATCGCACCTACCACTACGAATGGCATACGAGTCTGCATGATGTAGGAAAGGTGCGAAGACAGGCTGAAAAACGCTAGAAGGAAAGAAATACGTTGCACGAAGGTGACGTACTAACAGCCACACAAAAGGAAACAAACTTTCATAGTACTTGGCCGAAACACAAAAGAGAAGGGTACTCAAGAAAGAAACACCATATTTGGAGTTCCAAACACTCCTTTTCTCTGTTCCTCCAATCCATTTGCGCAGAAAAGTATTAGGGAGACGATGATTCTTCACAAGGCGCTCGTTTCACTCTGCCAACTCAATCGCGCTTTGCTTCAGGTATGCAAGGCGGCACTACAGCGACGGGGAAAGTAAAATGGAACAACACGATGACCAGTTTGTTCAAAAAGAGAGTGCTCGCTCTTGCCTGCAATACGTCACCATGTAGAAAAAAAAAAAAAAGAAGGCTCCAAGTGCTCTTCAAAAAAAAAACGCCGCTCTCGTAACAACATGCATTCGTCGTCGGCACCGCATTCCCTCGATGCTTGCTGGCGTTTGCGCCTGTGCTCTGCAGTCAGTGGGAAAAGCGGCTAGCTCGCACCAAGCACTCGTTGTCAGGCAGATGCGCGCTCGCGCTTTCTGCTCATATAGTGCCCATGGTGAAGATTGATGGCAAGTGTGGAATGGCAGCGCGCGCAAATTGCCTGGGGCGGCGCCGAGTCTGCAGTAACAAGGACGCGACTTCCAGTCGAATTTGGGCCTCGCACCGTCTGGGCCGTCGAGGAGGACAATGGGGGGAAAACCGGGGGAGAGAAAATGGGGAATTGGGGAAGGAACGTCCGCGTCTGCAGGTTTTCGTCGAGCGTATGGCCGGCGGGGCCTCGGAGAAGTAAATAAGAAAAAAAAAATGAAAACCCATATGAGGCAAAAGTGAGCGCTGCGCTGCCTCATACGCCGGCGTAAGCGACGGCGGCGTCAACCGTCGGCGGCATAATGCTGGCGGACCGCTGCGCTCCCCCTCCGCTCCCCCCTTTACCCCCCCTGAAATATTTCCGTCTCGGCCAGCTATCCAGATCCGCTAGGGCGCAGTTCCGCACCCCCTCCCCCCCCCTCCCCCTTGCTCACCCTCCCGACAGCCATTCCCCTCCTGTCCCTCCTTGCCTTGAGTGACTCTTCTGCCGTTTCTCAGTCCTTGCCCGGTGACTGGAACCGAAAGTGGGACATTAAAGATGCAGCGCCGTCCGCCGCAAAGCGACGTCACTTTCCGGCGCTGCGAAGACGGTGCACCGCGCCGCCTCAGAGCTCAGGAGATTCGGCCCGTAAGACCATGCGCCATCTGGCTTATTCCTCGAGGCCCACAAAAGGAACTACGCGCGCGGTTTTCTTCAGTGGCCTTACACTGTCGTGGGACGAGAACTAATTAAAGGAGTGAGAGAGAGAAAGAGAGTCGATGAGATAAAAAGAGGTGTGTGGCCATGGAACACACCTTTTGTTCAATTCCTTTGATTTGTGTGCTGAAGGGCTAGTCGGTGAGTCAGTTATATCGATGAAAAAGCGCACAAAAGACACATACACGAACGCATGAAGACGCACAGCCAAACGCTTGTATTTGCGTCTTATTTGTGTGTGTGCGAATGTCTCATATGTGAGTGCGAATGCGGGCCTTTCGTCGCTCGTACTCGGCTCTCGCGGCGGGCTAACTCGGCGCGGCGGCTGCGTGGACTGTCTCCGTCGGCGGGCGCGGCTGATAAGCAACGGCGCGGAGTGTTTTTTGCGGACACCCGACGTTTTACCTCGACCTTTAGGAGCTTCGCTCTTGAAAGAATGAGAGAAAGAAGGCAGGTTGCGGTGTGAACCGCAGCCGCTGACTGTGCCACAGGGGTAGTGTACAATCTCCCCTTGTCGTGTGACTCTCTATATATAATGTACAGGGCAGACTGGTAGATGCGCGATTGTTAGATTAAAAGAACATGAGACAAACACTCGCGCTGATGACCTGTTGCATATAGCTGCGCATTGCGAGGAGTGTGGGTGCACTCCTCAATTCAGCAAAAGTAACATCGTCGCCAGGAATCATGAGCTGACAACTTGAAAGATAATCGAGGCTTTGCGCATACATAATAACAAAAATTCATGTGTCAGCATTCCATCTCTAGCCCTGCAGAAAAAAAGAAATTTTGTTTTTGAATAGGCAAATTTGGTATTACAGCGAAAGCCGGTATATGGCTAGGCGAAACGAAAAGCCGTTCACCACAAGTTTCGATAACGGTCTCCATTGGCTGAGCCGTCAGTTACGTCGTTCTCTACGTCGCACCCAAGCGCGCGCGCCGTCAGTGACGTCGTCCATCCCGTCGCAGCCGTGCCGCCGAGCCCGCGTGCGGCAGTTTCAACTTACAACTTCCACATGGGTAGGCCACAGATCGTACGAACTCCCGAACAGCACACAACTTTCGATTAACAGCGCCGACAGCAAATCCGTGAGAGAACTCCGTGTTCGCCGAGCCGATGCAGCCGATGCTGCCTTTCGGGCACAAGAACAGGCCCGGGTGGCCGAGCGCAAGCAGCAACTGTGTACCGAGGATCCGGCAGCCTTCCAAGCCGCGCTAAATCGCGAAGAGAAACGCAAGCGCCAATGGCGGGTGGATGCAGCTAACCATGCCGCCGACATATTCAACTCATATGTGACAACGGCGAGCCGAGGGGACGGCGTTGCGGGCAGAGCAGCGTCAACGCGGCAATGGCGGGAACGCGTTCGCCGGGGCCAACGTCCGCTTTCGGCGGGAGCTTCTCGAGCGGCACTTTGGCTTCGGCTGCGACCGCCTGTGGCCGCGCGAATCAGCTTCACTGGTTAACCATCTGTTCGGAGTGCTTTGGTGGTGATTTTTTTTACTTTGTTCCCTTCGTCTTTTTTTTTTTTAAATGCGAATGCATTTCTTAGCCGGGCTATGTCAGGCGGCGTTGTCCGGCGTTGTCCGGCGTTGTCCGCGGACGAGGAGGAGGATAGGTTGAGGAGGTGTCCGCGCGCCGGCAGGTGTTATCTCTCCGCTCTCACTCCCTCTCCCATAGCAACAGCTGCGGGCGCGCGCTTATCCTCGCCCCTAGCAACCAGAGCATGTGGTGCGAGAGAGTGTAGGAGAGGGTAGGTGCAGTGCTTCGCCGCTCCTTCTCTCGACGTTCGCTCTCTCTCCTCCCTGCGCTCTCCCGTCCGCTCGCGCCTCACTCTCGACCGTTCGCTGGCTGCGCGCCTCTCAAGGCGATGGCAGAAGTGGAGAGGAGGAGCACGCTCTGGTGCGTGAGGGCGCTCGCATCGCAGGGAGCTCGGCGGAGGTCCCGCGATTAAAAAAAAAGTAAATAATGAAAAAAAAACAGGCGCTGCGCCGTGCTCCCGACCGGGCTGCAGAAATTAGGCGCCTTTTCCTTCTTCGAACCACAACCACCATATATAAATGGAGTGAAGCGCGCGAAATGCATTCGCATTTTCCTCACGATTCCCTTCGGGGAGGAGGTGGGGGGCATTTTTTTATATACTCTGTGTGACCGCGCAAGGGTATATATAAAAGTGTGTGTCGAAGTGAATAAACATTAGTTGATAATTCAGCGCTTGTCTTGGTGTCTTCTTCATCATCAGTGTTTCGTGTCTTTGCGTTGCGCCGTTGCATAATCATGAACCCTTACCAACTCGCCCAACTGTCAGTGCTACTGAGTGTACTTATGTATGCTTAATACCTGAGAGTGTTAACGAAGCGCCTCTCGTGGCCCAGGCGGCGAGTGTGGAATAGTCTTGACTGTCAGAAGGACGTCACGGGGCACGGGATCTTCGTACAAGGTGGCGGCTTACATATAAACCCTCGCATGGACACCTAAGGAATCAAGTGGCCTGGATGAAGCCCTCTCTAGGAAAATGCGAAAAAAGGGGAGTTGTGCGTTTTCTTTTATGCATTGTTTCATCCCGATATTTTGTTGTCATTTCTATTTTTTTTTCAGACATATCAGCCGTTCATACGCGGTTTCAGCAGCAAGACGGACTGTCCCGAGCGAAATCTGCTAAGTCACCGCT
Organism: Rhipicephalus appendiculatus; assembly: GCA_030522465.1. NCBI lineage: Eukaryota > Metazoa > Arthropoda > Arachnida > Ixodida > Ixodidae > Rhipicephalus > Rhipicephalus appendiculatus. The sequence continues at coordinate 74,408 of JALIZH010033007.1, read as the reverse complement.
GGAGAAGCGACTAGATTACTACGTTCTATGGTGTCCCTGGGCTTGCCAGCTCGATGTTTCTTTCGGTTATGAACGTAAGAATGTCCACTCGTCGAGACACTGCCTATATTTGTCGACACTGGTGGGCTATCTCTTCGTCCCACTACGTCAAATTAGTTCACCCATCCGGTTCAATTAACTATCTCATCTGAAGCGCAATTAAGAATAAAACACTAATGGTATTAGAAGGACAGTATAATTCAGCAAGAAGAGTAAAAAAGTTTTCGTTTTGTAGGTCCTCCCCTTCATACTACCATCTATCTATCTATCTATCTATCTATCTATCTATCTATCTATCTATCTATCTATCTATCTATCTATCTATCTATCTATCTATCTATCTATCTATCTATCTATCTATCTATCTATCTATCTATCTATCTATCTATCTATCTATCTATCTATCTATCTATCTATCTATCTATCTATCTATCTATCTATCTATCTATCTATCTATCTATCTATCTATCTATCTATCTATCTATCTATCTATCTATCTATCTATCTATCTATCTATCTATCTATCTATCTATCTATCTATCTATCTATCTATCTATCTATCTATCTATCTATCTGCGACGAATACATGTATAGGGGGGCCCTTTGAACAAAGGGATACCTTTAAGAGCTGCCGGCTTCTTATATATTTCTTTATTAAAAGAAAAAAACAGTGATTGTCCCCCCCCCCCCCCCCTGTTTATTTTTTTATCCATCTTGAACGTTCCTCAACCTTGTAGGCTTGCGCAGAACGGATTTTTCATATTTCTTTACAGCTCTGACGGGAAATCCAAAACCAAGAATGCACCTGTGCCCTGCTTCAATGCTTGCAACTTCACGAGTTCAAAACTATAGGTAACCGAACCCTCGAAACACTTAAACTGGAAATCTTGCACGCCGCGAAATCATGTAGAATGTAATTTCATCGCTTTTCCACAGGAACTGCAAATTGACGGGGGCACGTTTTCGATAGGATGTACACTAGACACGTCGAGCTAAAACTGTTGGCACGTGGGTCCACACTGTTTCCAGACAAATACAAATTTTCTTCTTCTTCTTCTTCTTCTTCTTCTTCTTCTTCTTCTTCTTCTTCTTCTTCTTCTTCTTCTTCTTCTTCTTCCAAACAGTACGTGACACGCTTCGTTGCACGCTTTTTTCTGTCGGACAAGTCACCACCACGAAAGATGTTTAATCGGCCTGTCCTCGTTCGTTCTCGCTTTTTCTTCGACTGCTGTCTATCTTTAACTTTGACGTCGATATCGAGCGAAGCCACTTGTTCGTCAACGTGAGTCCAGTGTGCAAACAGGGTAACTCGATACTCGCGAGGTCCTTCAACGTTTTCCGCAGATCAGGCACAGAATTCCCAGTCACGTCGCGCTTGTCTTACACAAACCGCCAAGAAGAGCCGCTCGTCTGTCCGTGTTCATGTTCTTATAACCTCTCAGCACTTCCAACTTTGAGTCGACTGCTTCGTATCTTTTTATCCCTACCTCAAAGGACCAGGGGCATGGAGCCCGGAACATTTAGGGGCTATATGAATAGCTTTTTAGCTTAGATGATGGAGAGGCGTGCGTAGCTCATTAGCACCCGTGTCGTGCGTGGATCGCTTGCTTTCGAAACATGTTTGCTCCTTCGCCTGTCACGGCGGATGACCGGGAGCAAACGAATCAGCTCGATGATGCGCATTCATGTTATCACTCGGATATATGACGTGGCGGCCTCCGGCTAAAACGTCGAACTAAGGGCTTTTTGCTCGTGAATGTGCGCCAGTAGTTCTTACAAACACACAGCGCTGTGTGTGTGTGTGTGTGTGCGTGTGTGCGTGCGTGCGTGCGTGCGTGCGTGTGCGTGTGTGTGTTTCCACCGTTATTTTGAGCGACTTCACGCAGCGGGGATGTCAGGATACGCAGGTCCAAAATTAATACACAGTTTCTTGTCATACATGCTTACCGAAACAGTGACGTCATCGGTGCTTGGGTAAACGTAGCAGTGGCAACTCTACGAAGGCGAATCACCTGGTGCCAGTGCTACGCCCTTCAGGTTTTGCAGTAGCAGAGCTGCATTTAGCGCAGGATTTAAGAACTACATCAATCGTTGATGTCGCTCCTACAGAGAATTTGCTAAAATGCTCCATCCAAATGCTCCATCCACTAGTAAACCCGCTTTGGTTTACTAGTGGTCATGCTGAACCGAAGGTCGCAGGGTCCGCGGCAACTGCATTTTCGACAAAAATGTTTGAGGCAAAAATGCTTCAGGTCCGTGTACTTAGATTTAGGTGCGCCTTAAACAACGCCAGGTGGTCTAAATTTCTGGAGCCGTCCACCACAGCGGTCCCTCATAATCTTATCATGGTTTTAGGACGTTAAACCCTTCTCTAAAGAGTCGCGTTCATAGAAAGAAAGAAAGAAAGAAAGAAAGAAAGAAAGAAAGAAAGAAAGAAAGAAAGAAAGAAAGAAAGAAAGAAAGAAAGAAAGAAAGAAAGAAAGAAAGAAAGGGAGGGGGATGGATTATTAGTTTGGTGGATTTCATGCTGCTACCTTGAAGGTCCCATAATAAAGATTACCGATGATTACGATACTCCGTAATGCGAAATCTGAGCGCAGTCATACGCGTGTTTTCATTTAGCGATCTGTTGTGGCAAAGAAAGAGAGGTGTATGTATACGTACAGTCACAGATTACCTTGTTTCTTTTTTTCTTTTCTGAATATTTATTTTACTTTTGTTGTCCGCCGCGGTGGTGGAGTGGTTACGGTGCTCGGCTGCTGACCCAAAGGTCGCCGGTTCGATCCGGGCCGCGGTGGTCACATTTCGATGGAGGTGAAATGCTAGAGGCCCGTGTACTGTGCGATGTCAGGGAACGCGCTAAAGAACACCAGATGGTCCAAATTTCCGGAGCCCTCCACTACGGCGTCTCTCATAATTATATCGTGGTTTTGGGACGTAAAACCCAAGATATTATAATATACCCGCCTGCCCCTACCAACACTCAGCTGTATACAGCTGAGTGTTATTATAATGAGATGGTGCTGAAACTCGTGTATGCTGCTTGATATTAAAGGAACATTCAATAGAAACCTCTAGAAACACTAACCCGTACACGGGATACAAAATCCTTATAATTCTTACTTTTTTAATCTCGATGCTTGCATAACTCACATTCCTTGTCCTCATCCAAGCTATGTGCTGTTTTACGATGGCGTCGTTCACATTACATATGATTTTCTGCTTTGTCTTTCAGCCTTCCTTGCGCATATTTTATGCGATTTTATTTATCATTGGCCTGGTATATATCTCGTGTTATGGTTTTTGAACTTTTGCTTTTTTGTCCTTACTTTATATATATACTTTTTCCCCTTTTTTGTTTGTATTTTCTCCTGTATACCGTCGTTATTGTATTGTTTATAATTAGTATTTTTTTGCGTGCGCCAGCACAACAATATTACAGTCACTGTGGCAGAACAGCGTCCACATATGAACCCCTTTGGATATCACAGTCGTTCATGGCACATTAAAAAAATCATTGATTACCTGATTGATTGATTGATTGATTGATTGATTGATTGATTGATTGATTGATTGATTGATTGATTGATAACCCTGACATGTAGTATAATGCGTCAACCTCTATTTACAGTACAAGCAGCTGCCTCCTCTTTTCTGCAATAGACTGTGCTGCTGAAACGGTTACTCTATACAGAAATATTTGTCGGTTGTATGTTTTTAGCCACGGTAAACACAACCGAAGGACATCGCGGGAATGTATGGCTGGTTTTTGGACGCGAAGATTCCGGCCAGGTTCATGAACGCGAGACATGAACCCACGATAATAATATTAAGAAAAAATACAGAAATTATTATTATCATGATAATATTTAAAAAAATACAGAGATGTTACGTCACTATGACGTCGCATCTCTGCGCGGAACTCCCTAAATGTTGTTCTTTCATTCGTGGATTTCTGTCCGGCATAAAATAACGCACGAAAAGGTGGTACGTTGTCATTCCTTCTCACTGAACAACATTGAGTCCCTCTTAAAATGGCGTCGTAATGTCAGACACTTGCTAGCGCCGCTAGTGCATAAACGACAACAAGCTTTTTTCTCTACTAACGCTAATTTTCTACAATAAAACAAGGTGGTTACAAAAATATACTCATAACTAATATAATAACTTCACACTTCGTTATCTACTGCGACGAAACTTCGAATGGCAATAATATGAAACATGCGGGCATGCAGCGCCATCTGTGCAACAAGCGGGTAAACGGCGCTGCACCTGTTCGAAAGAACGCCAGAGAAATGCAAAGGGGTCTCGAGCAGCGCGGTGGTCGGTGAGGTGTTTCGCCGCTGTGATTTTGTTTTCTTCCTCTCGCTAATGATCGCCGTTTGATAGCCAGGTAGCCTTCCATTGTCTCTCGTTCGCAAGAATGCCGCTGGCGCAGCTAGCCGTCGGAACAACAATAGCGGCGAGGTAACCAGGTCAGCTGTGGGAAACCCGAGACTCCCACAGGTCCGCGACGACATGCAAGCCGAGTACTACGAACGACCTACGGGCTCTTGAGTTGGCAGTGCCGGCCGAAAAATATGCTCAAGAAACGCCGATAGCGCACGTTGCGTCTTCGGGTGTGGGCCCAGGGCCGCAACGGGATGCTCTTTGCTGGTAAGTACGCGCAGCGAGTACTGCGTTTTCTCGGCTGTATTCCGTTCGCTTTCAGAAGCGATGCGGTTTAAACTGAGTCGTTGCATAGCGCGCGCGATTGAATGGTCATACATTGTTTACCGAAGTTGTTCTTTCCTGTGTGTGTCGATCTGTCTTGGGAAAAGACAGCACGAAATTACCTTTACGTGTCTGTATATCGGCTGGTGACACTAAGTTTCTGTAGTGTAATTTCACTTGTTCGTTGCCGCTCGCTTTAAATTTATTTCATTAGATTTTGCGAATGCTGTAGTTGTGACGGTGTGACGCCCTAATTGTGTCGTACCACCACAGAACGTGTGCTATATAATCGTCCTGCTAGATAAAAATAACGCCAACATAAATTGCTGTTTCCCCGACGTTTCCGGTGGTGTTACGGTAAACACGACGCGCTCGCCTGTGCACGTAAAGAAGTTGGGAGGCCGCTGAAGCCGGCGCCTCGGTTTCAATGGGGCGTATCATTTTCACGGGAGAATTCGCTTCCTTTCCGTTTCGCAAGGCGGTTTCGCTTTCAATGCGTCGATTTGACATTGCCGCTTTCAAAATGCTCCCGTACCGAGTTGATGCATTGCTTCGAGCCGTGGAGAAGTCAAACCCGTTCGGCACGCAGCCGCGTTTCCAGCGAGGACGGTTACTTTCTCGGCGTATAATCCGTCGCCGCTTTGCCGGCCCTGCGTGACCACTGAATACCTGCCTTGCAGGTAAGCTGCAGGCTGGGCTTGGGAATCGCGGCAATGCGGTTATGCAGTGGTTGGGCAACTTTCTGCGCTCAAGATCGCCAGGCTACCCGGTTGCAGTGTAGCTGATGCGTGTTTTCTTTCTTTTGGTTGCCGCCGGTTTAGTGCACCGATGTTGGTTTCCCGCGGTTTTGGTTATGCCTGCGCGTGTTGCAAATGTCGACTTAAAAAAAATTATTTTTCAGTGATCACACGGTTACATCTTGAGCCACTGGTTTTTATATTATTTGTTTGTTTGTTTTTTCCTTGCTGCTTTTCGTATCTCTTGCTGAAACGGTAAACGTATACCCACGCATGCACTGTTTTTCGCGTTGGTGGGGAGCAATGTATAAAGGTGATAACATGATTATTCGATCGCATTCTTTATGTTATTGTTGATTGTCGATGGATCTGTAATAAAATGCATTTCGCTTTAGATTCACTCTGTAAAAAGGACGCTATCGTAAACGAAACTAAATTGTTCACGAAACACCAACTCGCCCAAAAGCAAGTCTTTTTGAAACTAAATATGTGGAAGCTTCGCTGACTCCACCACGTGGATTTCGCGAAGAGTTGAATGAATTGTAAACGATAAAGCTTGTCGTGGAACATGCATTCGAGTCGAGATAAAGCCATAATCTTATGTAATCGCCGTCGCACAAGACTCATCAAGCCGGCCGCCACCCTTCCCGCATGCATACTTCTCGTCTGCAGCACTTTGCTGCGAAGAATTTCAACACTACTGCGATCTTATCAGCGGTGGGGGTGATTTAGGAGACAAGCCGAGCACGACGCTGCTGGTCTCAGAGAGATGGCCTGGGGCTGATTGTCGTAGGAAGGTCCGTGTCTTTTTTTTTTTTCTCAACTGACGAGATGTCGCCGTTTGTAGCACTTCCGCAGCCGTAGTGACACCTCGCACGGCGTCGTAAAATATAGAAGCGCGTAGCGAAAGGAGACTATGTAGAACTGCCAGCGTAAAGAAACCAGTTTTCTGGCGTAGCACCGGGCGACTGTCTGGCGTGTAGGAAGGCACCTTGAAGTGGTCAGTGCGTCGTCGCAGCGTGTTTCCACCGTCTGCTCCGAGGCCGGACGCTTGTTTCCGTGGTCTGTGGCGCTTGGAGTTTCCTGCTAAAATTACTACAGGGTCCTCTGGCGCTGCGATCACTGAATTACAATGAAAGTGATGGTTAGTAGATGGTAATCTTTACAAGCTGACAAGAGAGCAGTCGTTTTGTTGTCTATGACGCATGGGGCTTCCTACTAATGTTGCTAAAGGACCCTGTGACGCAGCCATCGTTTACTTACTATTGAAGTGATCGTTAGTTGGTGGTAATCTTAACAGACTGGCTTGAAATACGCAAATAAATAAACGCAGCTTCACTACACAATGCGGGGGATGACTTGTACACAAACGTGTGCTTTTGTTGTTTGTGTGGTTGCTTTTTAAGTCAGCGCGTACTCATAACTGCTTTAAACCAACTAGTCCCATGCAGTTACAATGCGATCGATGGTTGTTCCGTGGTAATCGTGAATAGAAACTGACTTGAAAGCACGAAGTAAGCAGACACGCTGGGACAAAGCGTGTGATGTCTTGCGAATATAAACCCATGTCGCTGTGTAAGATGCTTTCGAGTGAGTTCATTATCAATACCCAATTAGCCCAATTCTCTGTTGCTCCGCTCAGTATATAAATTTTTCTTGATCTTCGTGCTTGTTGGCGCTTTGTCCGCTCTTTGCTGAAATTGAAGTGCACTAATATATTTCATAACGTAGGAGGCAAATGCATTATTGGTAACTGCTGCCACTTATGATGTTATATTCTGTCGCTCGAAAGTATGAGTTCGCGAGGCCTCAAGGTTGTTTTGAAGCCAGAAAGACGACTTTTAAGCAAGCCTTATGTACTAACTAACGGCCATTTTCAGGCTAGTTGAACCTCCATGCTTGCGCATCTTTCACTAGCGCCAGAGTTCCCCCCTAGTAATTATACTTAAGGAAACTCAATGCCGTGACACACCGCCTATATGCACTTGCGCGCGTTCTCCTCTAGTGGCTGACGGGCTGGCGATAGCCACATTGACGAGTCCTGTCGCTGAAGTAACGATGTCTTGATTCCTTCCTTCTCTTTCCTCTTGGACGTTTGCGTTGGCTTTCCGTGATTTCCGTCGCCGCGTCTGCCCCGTCGTTAATGTCTACTGTTCGCGAAAGCGCAGGCGACTTAATGCGTGGTTACGCGCAACGTAACGCCGGTCGCTCTTTTGAAGAAGTGAGCTATTTATTTTCTTTAAACAAAAACCGCAGAAAGCTAGAAGATCGGGGTGCAGGCACCGGACCAATGTCAGTGTTTTCAAACGCAAACACTTCGTCACTCAGGGAACTTCAGGAATGCAATAACACCTTTAACAAAAGTACTTTTCTTTTGCATTCTGTTGCTTGCTTTTTATTGACGTAAACATAAAATAGGAGATGCTGACAACAGGCTTAACCCGTACACCCGTCGTGAATGACACATGAAGATGTGATGTTTGCAGGTAATCTCACGTGCGGAGGTTTTAGCGGTCTGACACAGTTCTTGTATGCAGCGTTATCGTGAATTATTTTTGCGCACTGAAAGTGTGCATGCACATCGTTGTTGCGCGCAGCACTAAGTGACCGCAAGGTCACGTAGGGCTCACTCTCAGCCTAAAAGAGGTCAGGAACAGGAGTGAGGGACATTAAATTTAAGGAGAGTAAGGAAGGAGATCCGGTAGAACTGCACATTACATGTTCTTAGCGTGCTTCAGAAAGTCTGGAAGTCTAAGTCTCTGCATATCTGTGAACGTATCCGAAGCTAAGTACCGCCAAGCGAGCGGTATAATGTGACGTTGAACGTGGGTGTCATCATCATCATCATCATCATCATCAGCCTAACTACGCCCACTGCAGAGCAAATGCCCCTCCAATGTTCCGCCAATCAACCCGGTCCCGAGCTTTCTGCTGCCACGTTATACCTGCAAACTTTTTAATTTCATCTGCCCACCTAATTATCTGTGCGTGGGTGTAATGACGTTCAAAAGAGTGGAAAGCGGTGCCAGTTGGTATAACTGCATGGTAATAAACAACACAGAGAGATCGAGAGGCCAAGGAAGAACAACACTCGACAAGCGCAACACAGGACAAGCGCCATGGCAGGAAAACGGGCAAATATGTATGAGATGGCGCTGAAACTCGTGCATACTGCTTGATATTAAAGGAACATTCAATAGAAACACTAATTCCTGCCTGAGAAAATCGATTTGTGGGTAAGAGCCAATTCCTTTTTTTTTTTTTCGGAATTCGTGCCTTAACTCCACCGCTTCTGCGTCAGTATGATTTCATATATCTATAGGGCCCAAACGCCATCCCCCGGCGATAGCGTATCTCTCGCGGTGTTGCTGAAAGTCGCACTGTTTGCAGAAACGCTACTTTCGAGGGCACTCCAGCGATAGCGTGTATGCTACTTTCGAGGGCACTCCAGCGATAGCGTGTATAATGTGTGTCACCGAGTCGTCGTCGACTCTTGTGGAAGACATGAGTATGTGAACGCCAGGGGCACCATTTAAATTGCCGAAGCGCTTCCAATAGTCAAAAAGAACCCGCACAACCATCTTTGGCACAGACAACTCCCGTTTCTTTCATACTTTAATGTGGAACACGACAGCCCGCGTAACAATGACCAATGTAGGAAAGTTGTTACTTTCAGAACCTTTGCTTCGAAGGGACAATCGGCTTTAACCTCCCTTATTAGCCAAAGGTTTCTGTATTTGACAGCCCACGGAAACAAGCGAAAGTAGAGTCAACCAGACATCTTTTAGTTTTGAGGGAAATGTAATTTTGTTTTAGTTGACTTGGAAGGTCTCACTATCACTTTCTTTCAAGTAGTACAGTTATCTAGGGTTCCATCACTCAGACGAAGGCTGGGCCACCAGCCGCAGCGTTAGCAAAGATGTTTCTACAAAGTTATTTTTTTTTCTTGAACGAGAAGCGCGATCGAAGGACTAGATTTACGTAAGTCACAATTATAATGATGAAGCCAATAAGCAATAAGGGCCAGGGAATGCATGGGGGGAACTTTATTATACCTACTTAGTTCATATTTATGCTGCAATAGATACTGCGACGAAAACAGAACATTGATTTCCATCACTTTCTGCTGGTGGGCCAGCCTTGTATGCTTGTTTATTTTATCTAATCACTTATGCGTTTGTCTCCAAACTGGGATGTCTGTCCACGGCGGTTCGTTACATTTCACTCGATCGTCGGATGGACTGAAACTGTTCACTTATAAATAAATAGTTATTCAATTTTCGTCGCAGTACTTTCGAAATTTATGCCAAGTTTTAATACGTCAGCAAAGTGTTATCTATCGTCAGCAAAGTGTTATCAGCACAGTTTTAATACATTACCCCCCCCACACGCACTCACTCACTCACACTCACACTCACACACTCACTCACTCACTCACTCACTCACTCACTCACTCACTCACTCACTCACTCACTCACTCACTCACTCACTCCTCACTCACTCACTCTCACTCACTCACTCACTCACTCACTCACTCACTCACGCGCGCGCGCGCGCGCGCACACACACTCACACGCACACATACATACATACATACATACGTTACATATATATATATATATATATATATATATATATATATATATATATATATATATATATATATATATATATATAAAGCGTGGAATAACTGTTGCCGAAAGAGAAAGTTAGGGGTATGTATTTGCAACCCTGCATCAACGTGCGCTAAGAATAAGAACGATGGCAGTGTCAGCAGACTTCCATCTGTTATTTTTTTTTTTAGTTGCTCTTCTGGAAAGCAGTATGGGCTGCCTCTGCAACTGACACGCGGACTAGAATACGTCGGGAGTGGCTCCGTATTACGCGATTTGAAAGTGATGGATGACAGTGTGGCACGGGTGGGGCCTGCAGAACCAGACGCACGCAGTCGGTTCCGGTTGAAGGTTCCGTTCGGCTTTACTCTTCTATTTTAAATGTCGCCGGTTCGATATCCTTTTGAGTTTTGGTTGGTTGCACCTACCAAATGCGAGGCGGGCATCCGGGTAGAGTATTGTGTCGCGGTTGTACGGAAAAAATCGATAGTCTCTTCGAAGCGTTCAATGTCACGAAGGTGGAGTAACCTGAATAACCGCTTACACGTGTCACTATATATATATAATATGGACACCTTCGTTCGTAATATTACAATATAGGGCCTTACTATATATACATAGCGCGCGACGTTACGGTATAGAATTTCTGTTTGAAATATTTATGTGAAAGCGTGACACGTGACATCGACGGTGTCCGCGGGATGTTTGCGGGGAATGTGCGAGCCGTACTATTCACGTAAATAGCAATGATGTAAGAAGAGTACCGTGCGTATCGTTTATAGAACAGCCGCTTATCAGCAGCGCTATTCATGACGGCGAACAGCGGCTTCTTAAAGTTCAGAAAAGAAAATTTCTTCAAGACAAGCGCGCGGAATAACATACTACAGGTAGAGCAAGAAAGCGTAGTGTTGTAAACGTGCCACAATGTTCCTGTTCTCTAGTTTGCCCCTCAGTAACTGTCTGTTATAGTTTTGGTTTAGGTTGAAAGTCGACCGCCCCAACGACGCATTGCAAATTTCGAAGATAATATTTTCAAAAATAATATGGGCCGACCTAAAGTCGGATCAATACGGCGGTTTGCCGCGCATGCAAGCAGGCGACAAGTTGCTACGTTTCTTGGCATTGCGGTCATGTTTGGATGGATGCATTGATGGACGGATGCTATGATCGTCCCCTTTATAACAGGGCGGGGACATGTGTGCGACCCGGCTCGACCAAAAAAAAAAAAAAATCCTTTTTCTTTTTATATTTGCCTAAATGCCTTGTCTACTTCGAATAAATCAATCTTACGATGTATATATATATAAAAAAAAAAACTAATTCGCAGCCCAGCTCTCTGCCCTTTTACGGCAAAATGGCCTGATTTTTCGCACTACTTATTTTTTGTCCTTTCTCTCTAGTTTTCTACAGCTCCGCCAAGCGTTAGCTATCTGAGAGACCATCATATTAGTTGCGCGGAATTAACGGCAGCAATCACCTTTGCGGTGCTGCATGACTGCGCTGCGATGGTAACCGAAGTTAATTAAGGTTTGATCAGTTTATGTCACTTTTTGAAAAACTCCGTTCGTGATTAGGGCGAAATGTTGACTTTCATAATGAAGTCAAAAGGGGGCAGCGCTAGAACGAATACAAGGGAGGAGATGAAGACAGAACGCTTGCCTTGTATTCGTTCTAGCGCTGCCCCCTTTTGACTTCATAGTGAACCCAAACCATCTCTCCCACCTACCTATACGCGATTCTGTTTAGTTTCTCACGCGCACGCACGATGTGAGAATTCTGATTAGTAAGTTGACTCTCACTTGTAGCCATCCTGTGCAAAAATTGCGCCTACTTTAATTTTGGGAGTTTGCTAGTACACTAATAAAGCGCCACCGTCGGGCTACAGCCGAATTTGTGGGCAGCAGCAGAGAAGCGACTACGTTCACGATAACGACGTTTGAGCAAGTAGAGGAGGAAAGGGGTGAGGGGGGAAGAGGGGGGTATTGAATATAGTTTCAATGTGTACTTGTTGGTATTAGATTTCTGCTTACCATGGTTGCGCAGCGTAGCAGGACACAGGAAAGGCATAGGAAGCGCCGTGTGTGTGGGTCTTCGGGTGCCTTTTTCTGTGTCCTGTTTCTTTGCGCTAGCATAAGAAAGCGGAAGGTCATCTCGGCTTGTTTGATCAGCGTGGATTTTCAGGGGTTCTTTAATCAAATCCCGCAAAAAAAAAAAAAGGAAAAAAAGAAAGAAAAGAAATTTCCTGATTAAAAAATTACCTCGGTTGGAAGACACAACGTTATGGTGATGAAAAAAAATATGTTTATTATCCATCCCAGTCTAGTATGCTTACTGGCCTCTCGAGCACTTCGAAATAGGAAGTGAGCGGGCGCTTTGATCTCGATGCTTTAAAGCGAACCGCTGTAAAGAGAGAGAGAGAGAAATGGTAGAGTTCTGGCTGTGATATTCGCATATGCGCAGCTGCAAAACAAACACGCACAGACACACACGCGCGTGTGTGTGTGAAAGCAGACTTTTCGTCTGCTTTCACAACGATATATAGACCTTTTCACAAGAGAGAAGAAACGCCTCCTTTTTGAGCTGTGGCGCTGGGAAAACAAAGGCGGACGTCACAGCCTCGGCAGTGCATTTTCGGTGGGCGGAGGGAGGGGTTTCGCCTGTTTAGCACAGCCCATATGGGTTTATTCCGGTTCTGAGCGAGCCTTCCGTGAAAAGGTCTATAGAACAGGATGTGCACGTATGTACATGTTCTAATGGAGTCTCACAGATGTTCAGGAAACGCGCTAACGGTTGCTGGGATTAATCCTTCGAGGGCATATACGTATATTTTGCGAACGCATACATTCCACGTCTATACGTTGTTCTATATAACTAACTGGACATTGGCTGACTCGGGAGAAGAACTCTCCCTCCATGAATAGGTAGCGAACGCCCGAGATGTCCGCGCAGGCACGTTCTATGCGTGCCCCGGTTTAACGGCGCTGTCGCGAAATATAACGAGACAGGAAGGCTTTTCAGAAACTCGCGGCTGCTCGACAACCGCCCATTCGCAGAGCCCTACATCCGGATGTCGCTGTCTGCCTCCCTTTCATTTTTTTTCTCTCCTTTTCTTTCCATTCCTTTATTTCTTTCGCGCCTACATATCCTGCCAGCTTTTATAGTCCGTTTTATGCTCAACAGGCAACACTATGGATACCAGGGATTAGAGGGCCGCCTCTCACTGCTGTCATTCGCGAACAAAAAAAAAAAAAAAAAAAATCGAAATGTGTGGCATGTAAAATGAAGAAAGAAATAAGAGAGTAAATAAAGAAGGATATTGGTATGCGTAACAGAATGTGATAATTTATGTAAGTTAGGTCCGATAGGCTTTGAGGTGGAAAATATGGGCATAATTAAATTATGAAAGCCCTGCATTTGCCCACGCCGTACATTTCTGTGTTTAAACACACACACACACACACACGCACGCACGCACGCACGCACGCACGCACGCACGCACACACACGCACACACACACACACACACACACACACACACACACACACACACACACACACACACACACACACACACACACACACACACACACACACACACACACACACACACACACACACACACACACACACACACACACACACACACACACACACACACACACACACACACACACACACACACACACACACACACACACACAAACACACGCACACGCACACGCACACACACACACACACACACACACACCATTGTTGCACAGGGTTATGGCATTTGCAACTTTTCGACATTCAAAGAACGGTTTACTTCTCATTTGTACCCCTGATAATCCGCCAACCAAAGGCAGGTCGCTGTGAGCCCAAGAGCATTGCTTAATCATTTTTGCATGCATTGAGAAACTTCTTTTTTTTTTTTTTTTGTGGATTCGACTAATTGAGCGTGGGTAGGTGGGAGCAACATCCCTATTAGAAGATCCTGCGCACGCCTATGAACAATGTGAAAAAAACATACATATGTGACAAACTTGGAAGGCAGTGACCAAAATTAAGGTTTATTACATCGTAATGAGCACTGCAAAACGTGCCTAACGTTCAGATACATCGAGCTGCATTCACAGAGTCTATCCTCAGTGCTCCCTATATTTTATACTCAGTGAAATGTCCGGAATATTCATTTTCTTTGCTTTCATTTTCATGCTTTCGTGTAGCGTTTTCTGTTATCTTCCAGTGCACTGGCTTGCCCTGGGGGAAAGGAGTGGGGGATGGGTAGCTACAGTGAAGGCTATCGGATGCCTAAGCAAACTGGACAAAAGTGTACAGATACGAGCGCGAACTTTGACACGCCGCCGGTGGTCTTTTCGTTGTAGTCAGCTATTTGAACGTTTCAAAGGAAGCACTAGATTACGGTGAGATTACATTGTCACCTCAGCGCTGTTTAAAGCCAAGTTTACACAACGATATTACATAGCAAAGCGGGATACCCGGCACCCCATGGGAAGAGTGGATACGTCAGTTGATCGTCAGCCGTACTGCGTTCCGCAAAGCATTTATTTTAGAAGCTGATAGTTGTGACCGAACTCGTTATATGACGTGTTCACGTCATATATATGACATTTATGGAGGACGTTTATATTTAACTAACATATATATGATATATGACATATATATGACGTGTTCTCGTTAACACATTTTCGTCTACAATCTGTTGGTGTAGGAATGTATCACGTGTGTCAGCCTTTAGAAAGTTCTGAAAATCATCTCAGTTGACGGATGCGATTTTTCCGGAAACTAAGGGCATAGGCGCGCGCAGGGTCCACCATTGGGGAGAGCAAAGTTTCACCGCAGCGGAAGCTGTGCTTAATACTGTGTTTGTGAGACCTGGGCGGCCCTTCAGCTTTTTCACTTATACCGAGAGGCAGCAGAAAGCATGGCCTCCGAAGTTTTTATCTCGGAGTACAAAATGCTAGAGGCCCGTGTACGTCGCCTGCTGACCTGAAGGTCGCGGGATCGAATCCCGGGCGCGGCGGCCGCATTTTCGAAGGAGGCGAAAATGCTTGAGGCCCGCGTACCTAGCTTTAGGTGCACGCTAGAGAACCCCAGGTGGTCGAAATTTTCGGAGCCCTCCACTACGGCGTCGCTTATAACTACATCTTAGTTTTGGGACGTGAAACCCCATTAATCATGTTTATTATTATTAGGCCCGTGCATAGGCGTGCGCACGGGGGGGGGGGGGGGCAGGGGGGGGTCCGCCCCCCCTAGGACCTAAGAGGGGGGGGGGGGGGGCGCAAAGTCAGCCCCATACATTGACGCAATAGGGAGGGGGGGCGCTGCGACGAACCTCCCCCCTCCCCTCTGATGAGGAACCCTGCGCGCGCCTATGGGCCCGTGTACTGTGCGATGTCAGTGCACGTCAAAAAGGACCCGATGATCGAAATTTCCGGACCCCTCCACTACGGCGTGCCTCATAATCGTGTGGTGGTTTTGGCACGTAAAAGCCCATATACCATTATATTATCATGCTCCCGGAGGCCTCGCTTGGCTATTATACTAGGTCGCCCTGATCTACTCCAAGCAAGAGCGCACCTCCACGGCACAGGTGCGTCTGTACGAGGCAGAGCATCCGTCAGCCTCCGCTTATACCACCTCCAGCCACGAGCGGCCTTCGGTATCAAAATAGGAACACGAGGCGAATGGGAAAGAGTAAACAGCCGGAGGCGCTGGTGGAGGGCGCAATGCGGTATACGAGCGAGAGAACGTTTTGTGCGTCGTTAGTGGAGTCGGTTGCGAAGGTGCGCCTGAAACCTTTGTACTACCTGCCGGCCTCTAATGGCCGATGCGTGTACGCGTTCGCTCGCGTTTCGCTCGTGTTAAACGTGATTTCGAGCTTGATGGAGGAAAAGGGTTGTGCTCGCGTGTGTGAGTTGTTCGACGCGAGGAAAGTTTGCTACGTGAGACTAGCTCGATGTAGCGGTAACACATGTGGCGCTTGTAGGGAAAGTTGGTTAGTGAGTCGGGCGTTGCTTAACTCGTTCCACGAAAATTTTGTATACTTCAATACACTTCGAGCTTTGTAAAAGAAACTCACTTTTCCTCAATAAGTCTTTAACTATCGCTTCCTGTGACTAATTGGTTGTCGGGAATCTATTTGTCCAGACATGAGCCACACTGTGCAAGTTATCGTCATTATGAGCGCTTCAAGTGATACCGCATTTGTACTTCGTCCAGGCAATATTTAGGACAATTAGAAACGGAGACAGTTCCGACGTACAAGTGACGGCAGGCAATGGAAGAGAAACGGGGCTTAGCGAAAGGCCCCCCCTTTTTTTAGGGTGTAGGGGAGGGAGTGTGTCAGAGGGGCGGTTGTTAGTTTTTCCCGATAAGGAAAAAAAAGTTAATGCCCCAAAAAATGGGAAGACACGTGTACACAAGGACTCCCAGATCAGTTCGGCCTACTCGTCTCATGCGCGTTATGGACGCGTGCTTCTGTTTTACAGCACAGCTCTTATGCGCCCCTTCCTGCGTTGGGCGGCGTCGCCGTCATAACCGATAGACATGTAGAACAGATCGACATGAAGAAATAATAAAACGAGAAATAAATACCCAGGATAGAATGGGATTTGAACCCGGGCCGTCTGTGTGGAAGCCGAGTAATCTAACCACAGATCTACGCTGGTGCTTGAAACTCATTTGCAAAAAAAGATCCCGTGCAGTCGTCATGTCGGGCAAGGAGTCGCGTTAACCTATGTAATATAGCGTGGCAGAAGAGTAAAATAACAACCGGTCATCAGACAATGCTAATTGCGCAAGAGTGTGCGGTTTAATGCTTCCCACCCTCTGCAAGGTGCTCAGCCATAATTCTTCATCGTCATCAGCCACCTGCAGCATAAAGAAAGTGCACATAATACCTTACAGATGTGTAGCGGGTACCTCGCTTATCCGCAGAAAGACGAATAATGGCGGAGTTGGTGCTGTCCTACTTCACAAAAATTATGATTTTATGGCGTAGTGGATACCTTGCGGAAAGCCAGAACTTTAAACACAGTTGGGCTTGCGCCAGCACGAAGCTGCGCTCAGAATTTGCAGTAGTATCGTAGTCGTCGTTGAACTTTTTTTTTTTTTTCGTTTTTAGAGACGGGGGTTTCGTTAAGAGTAACAATTTAAACAAATAGAGAAGCGACGACAATGTGAACTTCTTCCTGAATTGAACGGTGCTGCCTATGTAGTTACGTCTCAGAGGAGTGGAACGTTGTAAGGGCTCCTAGGTGCGCACGTCAAGAGCAGACGTAGGCGAATCAGGCTTAACCTAACTAAGAAAGTTGGCGAACTTAGGCAACAATCATTTGATAAGCAATTCGAACAACCTCGGGTATTACCTGCCCCTCTTGATGCCGCTTGGGCACCGAGATGGCGTTGCAAAGAAATTGTCTTGTTTATGTTGGTCATGGAAAATAAGTGCCTGCGCAAAATTCTGCTAATATCAACATAATGTGGCGTAAACCACACGCATTAAACACTCTGCTTCAACATTTGAAACGGTCAGAGGAATGGCATGAGGTGTTACAATATTATAATACACGAATACAAGGCCTATATATATAAAGACATTCAATCATAGGGACAAATCTCTCGCTGCCTGAGTGTCTTAGTAGTAAATATTGTTTCTCGGTTGAATATTCAGCCCAATGCGAGTATCTTCATCAGTTTGTTTTCTAACCGTAGAGAAGTTTTCGGCTATCGTGGCACGTTAAAGCCATGGAGCGAAGAGGGCTTCCTTATTGTTACTTACGTCGCACTGTTGTGAGGCGGTCCGCCGCGGTGGAGCAGTGGTTATGGTGCTCGGCTGCTGACCCGAAAGTCGCGGGTTCGATACCGGCCGCGGCGACTGCATTTTGATGATGGCGAAATGCTAGAGGCCCGTGGACTGTGCGATGTCAGTGCACGTTAAAGAACAACCAGATGGTCGAAATTTCCGGAGCCCTCCACTACGGCGTCTCTCATAATCATATCGTAGTTTCGGGACGTAAAACCACAGATATTATTATTATTATTATTATTATTATTATTATTATTATTATTATTATTATTATTATTACTGGTATGAGGCTCGCCTACTTGGACTGGGTCGGCATAAAGAAGCGCTGCATGCACGTACACGTACACTATTGCGGAAAGCTGTCTTCCATTTTGAACAAGGGTCACACTGCCTACTTCACAGCATTGTCATTATGGAATTCATTGCCATCTCACATCAAACAATGTTTTACGATTGGTTTATTCAAAAAACAAGTTGTATTCGTATTTGGTTCAACTACTAGATATATATCTTTCTTCCAGTAATAATGTTTATGCCACTTTTTTTCTTTACCTGTACCTGAGTTATTGTTTGTTTTTTCAATTCAATCGTTTTCCTGTTTTCTCACTGATACTGCTAATTAAGTAATTTGTTATACAATTTTAAACAGGAGGTCCCCCCTGCAGCCTTGTGCTTTCGGACCTCCTCCTGTAATTTACCCTGTACGATGTTCCTCTTTCTGTACTAATAACTGAAATAAACTGAACTGAACTGAATATAGTGAACTAGAACTATAGGCAACAAACATTTGTAAACAAAATTTTTACGAGCCTCATATGCGAGCGGAAAGAAAACACAATCTGAATCCAACGCTCCTCTTCGACATAGAGTTTATTGCTCGTCACCGGATGCAATGGCGACTATTTTGTAGCAAAACCGCGTGTTCAGTCAAAAAGATACTGTACAAGCGGTTTGTCAGCAAGCGCCATCCCAAGCCTACGTGTGGAAGCACGAGCTTCGCAATCTTGCCCATTGAAACACAGATGGCGCCACCGATCCACGCCGGCGACGCCGGCGATGGTTTTAGCCTCTGAGAGTCGCCCGGTCGCATTCTCGGACGCCATGCATGCTGCATATTCACTTTGCGTGGAATCGGTCATAGATGGCGACTCTCTCTTGTACGTGAAGAAAAGCCCCTGAAAAAATAAGGAAAAAGCTAGTAGTGGGACTAGCGAAAGTGACAGCATGTTGCCTAGGGAGAAAGGAAGACTGAGACAGTAAACTTTAATGAAAAGAAGTCGGGGTACAGCTGTGAGCAAGAAACACACACATATGCACAGTGTGTGTGCGTGTGTGTGTGTGCGTGTGTGTGTGTGCGTGTGCTGTGTACGCGTGCGTGCGCGCGTTTTCAATATGAAAATAGGAAAGCGAAAATGCGCAAATGCATGTCGTTAAATGGCATGGCTTTATATGCATGATACATGGCTGAATAGGTAAGATGAAATTTGATAATAAGTACGCGCCAATAAATTCCACTGATGTCTAGACTTAAAAAAATAAATTTAAAGGAAGGGACGCGTGATTTCAACAAAACAGTGTGGTGTTAGACCAAGGGCCTCGGTCGTGCTGTATTTTTGCTTTTCTCGCTGAAGGCACTTCCTAATATTGCTCAAACGCCACTTGAATGTGCGTTTGCTTGCATATAATTTGTGGACAGCCCTTGCTTAGATACGTATACTGTGACTAAATAATTAACAGTTGCGGTTTACTTTACGGCGGGGTTCATTTCTTTTTTACTGTTTTTGTCCGAGTACATTATGATGCCAACCCAGCGTGTATCTTAATGTTGACAACAAAGTAAAACAGGTTTCCCCTCCATTCTTTCTAAGAGGTGAAACTTCTTTTGCCATAGATCATCGTAATATCTTCCGTGGTATAGTTAGCACAAGTTTATCTAGGGCTGCATTGAGTATCCGATGTGTACTGCCATGGTCTTTTTTTTTTTTTTTTTTTTTTTTTTTTTTTTTTTTTTTTTTTTATGGGAATGCATAAAAACAGTTTCCTGCTTTGGTCTAAACTCCCCTGTTCTTGCGTTTTACAATTTTTCTACGTAACATAATTTCAACTTCAGCAATCGCTATGTGCTTTTGCCAGGATTCTCCCCACTGTGGGCGGCGGTGAAAAGGCCGCCCACCGCTGTGCCTCACCGCCCACCGCTCCTGCTTAACCCCTTGTGGAACCAATAAATAGCAACTGTAGGCGCGCAACGCCCACTTGGTTATGTAAAAGGAGTCTTGAAGGGACACTAAAGACCAAACGATTTTTCGCGTATTAGTAAAGTTCAATTTCACAATCCCGAAAACACCACTCTTACCGCGACACGACGCTTGGTAAGCGAGAAAACGCGCGAAAAGAAAATGCGGGTGGAGACGCCACTTCGAGATTCCCGCACTGAAACACCGTGACGTCATAGATTTTGAAGGCGTCTACTGGGAGTCCTACGTAGCTTCTAATCGATAAAAATGAAGTACATTGTCATCTGTGCGTGCCAGAGACCTAGCATATGAAGTTTCAGAAAAAATTTCATCGAGCCAATGTCGCGAAAATACGAAAAATACATTTTGAAAATTTCGATGTCACGCACAGAGATTTCGGCGCGAAATTTAAAAATGAGACTTCCACCTTGATTTTCTCCGCTAATGATGAACTTATGATAGTGAAACATATGGCATTAGAGTTCTCAGAGTGCGGTTTGTAAATGTAAACCAAGTCATTTTTTCTCTTTACTGTCCCTTTAACAGGCGGCCTTGTGGTTTCAAAGACCTGCGAACTGTAGTGCCAGCTCTGAACTCAGACGCGCTTGCTGTCGTTTTCTATGTGCGTCATGGATGCCAAAAATGTGCGATCAGAAATGAAATATGAACGTGTGTCTAATACGGGAAGCTTGAAAACTTGACATTATTAACAGTGTCATTATGACACTATTAAACTTAATATCCACCCCTAAAATTTTTTTATGACAATTGCACACGGTTATTGTATCGTAAGTCGGGGTCGTGTTCGTTCCCGCTCACGACAGTATTTCGCTGTGTCCTATAACAAGTCAATTTTAATGCATCTGGCTTGATTATGCATGTGTTCATATTTCTCCGCAGGGCATTCACAATACAGCTCAGAGGTCGTCGGTAGTGGAAAGCGTCAACACCTGCCAGATTTGAGCATGCAGGCCTGGTGCTGCAGTGCGCGCCGCATCCGGGTCATCTTGGTCTGTTTCATCGCCTTGAACATTGTCATACTGCTGCTAGCCGCCATCAATTCGGATACCGTGTCTCGGGTGCGACATGGCGGCGGGCTCTGGACCGAGCTGTGCCAACACTGCGGTGGCAGCGGCCACGACCGTGATGCCTCGTACAGAGACATCGCCATGGACATCTTTCACTTGCCACTGCTTGAGAATGTGGACATGGGCGCGCACTACTATCCACTCGCATCGTCCGGCAATCCAGGTGGCAAGTGGTGCTTCCGCAAGGGAACGCTGCCGCCTGCTCACTCTGAGAAGGCTGAAGAGTGCCTGTGTTCCGAGGGCTACTATGGTGCCGATTGCGGAATTCCTCAGGTGACGTTGAAGTCTCTGCTTGATTACTGCAGAGTGCACATGCTGACATTGAAAAACCTGTACTTGTAGCTATCGGCGATTACAAATATATATATATATATATATATATATATATATATAATCGTTTGAAGCAGCGTCGACAGCACTCGTTTTTCTTTGTAGGCGCGAATGTTGGTAATGTTCATTTCGCAGAAATGATCGCAGGCTTCGCTTTTGATTTGGTTTTGTACAGTTGGTTTAGTAACACATACTGCAACAGCTTTTGTGAAATCTGAAAAGAACATTAATGTTCAAAGAACATGGCTACTTAAATTTGTAGCTTTTTTCTTCAATGACACATGAAGATGAATTTCAGCATTTCTCATTTTCTAGTATTCCATGTTCTTCAAGAGTTCTAGTTGCGGCTCGCACTTGGTATGAAGTGCATATTACGACGGCGTTATAACCATTTGTATTTTAATGTATGGAGAGGGCGAAACTGAAAGAAGAGATTGCCAAAATTAATTTCTGGTTGTTTTTGTATTCAGTGCAGTCATCTCTTGAAGCGCTGTAGCGTGTTCACTAGAATTATATACATGAAATTTGAAGTGAAATATGGCGCTCAAGCCGTAATTCTGCCTCGTCGTTTCCGCAGGTCGTGTGGAATTCGAGCTTCCTTGAAGCGGGTACAAGACAGGGTGCTTGGGTCCGGCGTCGTGTGAAACCTAGAAGACTTCTGGGTATTTTTACAGTGACTGGCCCATTTCAATTAGACTTCCTTCGGCTTCAGATTGCATACTTACGACCGATAGTAGATGTGTTTGTTATTGCAGACAAAACCAACCGTCTGCTAGCAGACATAGAACGCACCTTTGGTGGTCAACAGGAGTACACTAAGATTGTGTACCTGCCCCTTAACAACCGCAATAACTCAACGGCAAGAGCTGAAGACATGCTGCAGCACCTGTTTTGGAAACGCCTCTCTGACTTCCGCCTTGATGATCTGCTTGTCTGGGCAGACCTCACCACAGTGCCACTAGCAGAAGTACTTCTCTTCTTGAAACTTTACGATGGTTACTCGGAGCCTGTGTACTTAAATGTTCGACAGCTCGCATACAGTTTTCTGTGGGAGCAGAAGAAAGCCTTGAATACAAGCAACTTGGTGGGACCCAGTCAAAGCTCACAAACTCCATTTGTTTCAACCTTTGCGGTGTTGAGTGTGCTGTGCCGCTACAACTTGACTTGTGCCATGCCTCCTAAGGCGAAGGCCTTTACTGCAGCACAGCTGGAAGCATTTACCAAAAACCATGGGTGGGCTATAGAGCATTGGACATTGGGAACAAGAGAAGAGCCATCTGGTTGGGATTGCAAGAACTGTGTTACTTTTTCAGACTCCTCATCCTTATTTCCTGAGAGTGGCATGAATGGATCAACAGTGACTAATGAGCACTGGGAAGCAACACTTTTGAACAAACTGAAAGACGACGGATTCAGCCTCAAGACTGTGCAGCCTGTTGATAAAAATGATCTTAGGTACCTTGCACCGCGAATGCTGTTGGAGAAGCCAGGGTCACTATGGTACTTGGTACCACTACATTTGAAAACATCCGAAGTGTGATGATGTTTGAGCCAGTGTTCCTTCTTTTTTTTTTTCAAAGCTCACTTGTTAGCAGGCAGCAAATACCTGCTGATTTGCAGAGATTGCTCGTGTGGATTGAGCAGAATTCATTTTATGTCACTTATTGTGTCTGTGTGGCATAATATGGTGGTTCGCTGCAATATTGAACTCTAAGAGATGCAGTTTGTCACTTGTGTTAGTGAGAGTGTTTTTTTTTTTGTCAATGTAGTCAGATGCCTGGACTTGCTAGAGAAAACAGTTGAAGTTTGAATGCTGGAAAGCCATTCTCTTGGCAGTGGTACCATACATTGGAACTAGAAAAGATGGGTATGCTACTTCAGAGTTGACTTGTTTGTTTTAAGATGTGTACAAGCAAATATATTCGAAACTATGTAGTTGTGACTGCTTGTGAACGCTCTTGATGGTGATATCTTCAGTTAGGCAGAGTCATATTTCTGCTTAAACTAAGTGCCTTCAATTTGTGAAAGCTGCATGGAAGGATGCTTAGGTAATTATCTGGTCATAGCATAAGTGTCGTGTTATAGTTCTGTGCACCGGTGAAACCAAAAATTGTTGAAGTGTGATATGTATCTCATGCGGGCACTTGGGTTTGGATTTTTTTCTGGTTGTACTAGACTTATTGTGAGAGGTGATTGTCGCCTGCCGTTAAGTACTGAGAAATTAGAACAGCAGGGCTCTTTGCCAGTTCTTCCCACCAAAACATTATTCTTTCCATTTCGTTTTTTCAGTCTTGCATTATATATAGTTTTGATGGTACTGTTATATTGTCATGCTGAAAATAGTGATACTACTCTCATTGTGACAGCTTTTTGGCATTACTGTTGATTACTGTTTGTTTCCAGAATTTTCACCTCTTTCGTTATCTGAAAGGTATCCGATTACCAAAGTTCTTAAGCAGCACTTCAATAGTTACAGAGCACATTAACACATTTGGGAAGTAAAATTGTTGTCAGTTTGGTAGAGTTTTCGTTCTAAGTGTTCAGTTCCACCACCAACCAGTCTAATGCTACAATAGTCACTTGGTTATCGCACACTGTTTACATTGCATTTTTATGTGTAGCATGAATAAATCTGAGCAAGTAAATGCAATGCAAAAGTCGGGTAACATGGCCTTCCATAACTTCGATGCTGCAGTTATATGCACTTAGACCAGAAAATATTTTAAAAAGCATGATGACCTAATGCGTTTGTTTTTCGTTCTGAACCATCATTGATTATGAGGTTTCACATCACGACTCCAGAGAACAATGTTCCTAGGTCCATGTTCTCTAATTTGCTTTGTATTCATTTGTGACTTTCCCTGTGACTTAACCTGTAAAAATCATCTGCGCATCAGCACTCAAAGGTACAGTCGCGCTCAATATGAGTTGCGACACGCTGTCAGTGCTCAGAATGGCGCCAACACTGCAAATCGACACTTACATAGAAAAAAAATTGTGAATTAAACATTCTCAGTTAGCGGTACTTTCGGAACCAATTTAACGTTTGTTGGTTTCATTGTTCAGGCTTGGGGTCACTTTAACCACCGCCAGCGTGTTGCAACTCATATTAAGCGTGGCTGTACATGTATAACTTGCTTTTTTCTGCAGCATTTTTGGATGACGGGTTTTGTGTTTGCTCTTGGCAGGACCGTTGCAAGAATGGGAGCTTGTTATGCATTTGTATGGGACAGTTTGTGTCTAATATATACTTTTTGGCTAGCTGTCTCTATAGGTTTACTGAAAAAAAAAGTTGTACATAGTTGGAAGCATTTGAGCCTAAATGCACTCATATGAAGGATGTTTTAATGAACCCATTTAATTTCATAAAAAAATTACCAGGTTTACATTCCCTACTTTTTATGCTACCTTTTATGATATGAGGCACTAGAATTGGGCTACCTTGTGATAGGGAGCACGTTTGTGATAGAAAGAAGACCAAGACAGACTCTAGGGCTATAGAATTGTCATTAATCAAGTTGCATGCAAAAGTGGGATATGTAATGCGATGTAAATAAGGTGTGTAACAGATCAGAGAGTTGAAGACTTCACAGCAGCTGAAAAAAAAGTATGGTTTAAAAAGGTAAAAATTTTGTTGCCCTTTGGGCTGATGTTATACCATAAAACATAGATGGGGGAGGTCATTGTGTGAAAGTTTTAGAGAATCCTCTTCATGAAATGCCTCGAAGGCAAAGTTTCTGATCCTCCTTGATGTAAGCTATGGTGCCAAATATATATTTTGGTTCCTGCTGTTAAAAAAAAAGACTGGTTATCCCGAGTTTCTTCGTCTGTGAAATATGAAAATGACTCATGACAGTCCTGCGCTATTGATACCACCCACTCTGTCTTTCCATTTTTACTGTGCAGTAACAAGAAAATTTTGGTCTTTCGGTAGAGTAGAGCATATAACGTTTTAATAAAAAGCTCCAGCGCGGAATCTGTAACTTGTTCCTGCAAAGCAATTGTGCAATATTTGGCAGCACAGCAGATTTTTATGAGACATACAGCATGTCTTTATTCTAGCCAAGTTACTGGTTTTCACTCAAAGTTCTTTTCGGGTACCAGACCTACAATCTCTGGAAGTATTTGTTGGAGTGTTCTAATATCAAGAAATGTCTCTGCAGCTGCCTTTCATAAATTCCATTATGAATAATTTGTTGCACAGGACAATGTAACATAAGTTTAATCGTTTCATGCAAGAAGTTGAAGGTTCATACTATTTATCCCATATGTCTGGCGCATCATGTGCTGTGTGGTTGTTAGGTGACTTTTTTTTATGTTTTCCGGCATCAATTATTTTCTTGCTGCTGATGCGACATATACTGTAACTGGAATTTGTGAGTTTACGTGCCTTGTAAGCTTAGAATTTGAGTCGTACGCTTTGTGTAACTTTCAGTGGCTGCGTTTTACTCCAGGTTGTGAACATTAGATCCCTATAATTGAAAATGACTCTTTTTGGGACAACATATATGCCCGTTAGTTATTGGCAGTCTTCCTCGAATTCAGCGTAGTACGCCTGATGTTCGCACGGATTCGAGGCCTAGTGTTCTGTACTGGACGAAACTCGCTTGTGCCAATTTGTTGCCAAATATCAGGACATTACATGCAAAGAAAAAAACGTCGGTTGTAGTTGTGTGAGGATCGGTCGGTAATCTAATAAACTAAAAAAAATAAAAATATTGACATTTGTAACTTTTCTGTAGTGGGCTCCCTTGCGAAGCAAGCAAGTACCTTCGAGAATTCGGTCATGGCACAGGTCTACTTCTTCATAGCATAATAAGTGTACTGTCCGTCATGTTTATTAACTGTGTGGCGTTGGTACAGTAAGATTCTCCGGTTGCATTCGCCTTTGTGCGGCTGTCTTCTTCGAAGAATGTCTTCAGTGGCTCCACCTTGGGGATTTTTTGGGGGGTTGGGGGGGGGGGGGGGTTGAATCCCTTATCGGACGTATACATATACTGTGCTACTTGGCCCAGTGTCGTTATGTGCGGCAACAAGAAGCGCTGTTCCTACAACGTCGACTGCATCGTTCTTGACGTTTATTTCTGCTTCGCGGGGCGACGGTTATACAATCTGTCCTCAAGAATGTACAAGTAGTGTGCTACGCTACTCATGCACGCGGACTATACGAGCCGCTCATCTAAAAGTATGTACGCGCCGGTCTATGCAAGGTATACCTTCGAGACTTCAACCTTTTCTGTCCCTGAAGTTGGTGGCGCAGTGCGATTCGCGCTAAGCGTTTGAAAGAATTCAGATATCTGTACTTCGCCCATGTCTACCTTGTACCGTTTAATATGCTTGTGTTTCGACTGGTGCGCTGCTTTTTGAGAACAGACCAGCGGGATGTAGTGCCGAGTGAAAAATAAATCCATCCCCTTTTCGTACAATTGAGATATGAACATAGAATGGCTGCCGTCGTGTGAATGTTTCATTAATACATTTACAAAGAAACAACATTAATCGTGCAATGAGCAGTCCCTTTTCCGCATAATATTACCGTCGGTCTTCTGACCATTTTAAACTTCGTGTTTTAAGACATTCAGAAAGTCGGAGGTGTAGAGCTTCATTTGCAGAGACTTTCTCCCTCTTGATACTGTGCAAAAGTATCGTTAAGTGCATAAGTTAATGAATACATCGATGAAAAATTGAGTTCGTCTATGATTCACGCAAAGACGACTATGTCAAGGGGATTTAATTGAACTGAAACGTAGTCTGTTACCGTCAAGTGAGAATGTCTTTAGGTCTGCTGTCCATTCTTTGTTGCTATTGGTGCAATATCATGTTCGTCGAGTCTTAAAGGAAATCTTCGTAAACGGTGCGTAGGTGCTACTGTGAGTCCGAAAGAAGAAAAATGCTTCTAGGCTTACAAGTTTCCTACAATATTGTAGTTCTTTACATCATTGGCGGACCTGAAGTTGTCTTGGCATGAAATGCTTCTCGTGCGAGCTGCTAATAGCTGTTCTGAATTCACGTGATGTTTTGCTGTGCTTCGAGCTACATCACACCATAAAAAAAAAATGAGCGCGTGCAGCCATTAGTGCATCATGTTTCTGGACGTATATGCATGCATTCTGCGCACATTCGTCTGTTGCATTGGTGGTGCCACTGCCGCCAAAGATTTTATGTACAAAATACATGGCGCCTTGTTCACTGAAAAAAAAAAAGTTCGTTTGAAATGTTTGTCTCTGCGTCTCTTATTTGTGTCACCTGCCATTTATTAGATGTTAATAAGTGTTCAATTTTGGTTTTGGGCGGTTGCAGCACAAACAAAAATTATGATGCGCCGTCAGCGATAAATGATAACGGACAGCGAGATTTGTGAAAACGAGAAGGCGGTTGTGACTGTCGTATCTGTTGTGACTTGTCATTGTCGTGAGCGATTAAAGGAGTCGCGTCGACAAGTTTCAGAGTATACGTTAGCGCAACAGGGTGACTTTAACAGTGTCATGTAGTGACGGTGAGCTGGCCGGCGCACAGGCAATCAGAAAGGCAGACCACGGCGGCAATAAAATGAAAGCTCGTTTATTGGGCTAACTTGTGCCCGAAAGTAGACTAAAACGAACTTCTCGACGATGGCGAAAAGAACAGCGTGCCCAAACGGCGGCGGACATGTTGCCCGCGGCGGATGCGACGATCCCTTATCCATTCCTTGTGTTGCAACGTATCCGGGCATGCGGCTGGCGTACGGATGCACTCTGTCACATGCAAGGTTGATGTTGAAGCGGATAAATAAGTTGATAAGATATTCCAGCTCGTTTCTTTTCCTAAACGCACGTGGCATTGCCCCTTCGTGAAAAAAAACAAATGAACATCATTTCGATGCTAATACATCACATTAGATACAAAGCAAGAAAATTGCTTGGTATGTAATAAGAGGAAAGCGGTCAAAATGTCTCTTACTCTGCAACGCTCAACGTGGACTATTTCGGGTCGCGGGCGTCATCGTTGTGATTGTCACTCCATAGTAAAAAGAACACGCAGATACCTATAAAATACTTGCATCTTTTGTATAGACCTATCACTGAATCTCTGTTTCGCTGTTGTGTGTCTCAACTCGCATCTTTGCATGATTATGATGATGAGGACGTAAGTTGCCGGCGGATCTAGCCTTCCGAGATTTGCAGGCAATTGCCCCGCCCTGGTTTTCTTTTTTCGGATTATGTTGAAATAATGCCCTTTTCACTGCGAAGCCTGGGCAGGCTACTAGAAGCCGCGCACAGCGCGACGCAACAGTGAACATGCCGGTGGCCTGTCAGCTATACTGCATACAGTGTTTTGCCGGACCCCCCATATCACCACACCACACCTCAATACGCATTTTTCACGGTGCATGTTTCCACTGTTCATGTTTCCACTGTGCATGTTTCCACTGTGCATGTTTTCCACGGTGCCGCATGGTCCTCAAAAACCGTGACGGCACAGTCAAGCACGCCCGCGCTGTTGCGGTAATATAAAAGCGATAGCTCTGCTCCTCTGGCTACAAACCCGGAAAACGACTTTGTGCATGCGTTTGACATTGAGGTTCAGACGTCAATTTCCTCCTCGCACGTGCGTCGTCATAGCAACGGACATGCGCAATGTCAGTTCGTTCTACTCTCCCTTGTACCCATCTCCCTCTTTGAGGTTCGCGCCGGCCTCGCGCTCCTGAATACTTCCTTTGCGTCGTTCCTTTTTGGTAAGCCACTGTCTCTGTCTCCCTCTCTCTCTATCTCTCTGCGCCCGCTCATAGTGGCCAATATGTAGAAAGCAAGAGACCCAGCAAAGGCTGTAGCTGTAGCTGCTCAAACCGCGCACTGTTTTAAGTTTGCATATGCTACTGCTGGCCTTGGTATTGGCTAGGGCGCTCGTCTTAACCGCATGGCCGACCCCTATATATGTACAGGCAGTACTTCTCCAGTGTGCAGGTCATGGAATCGCATTGTCGACATTTCCATTTTATTGTCCTGATTTGCTGATAGAAATACATTCTGCATAAATGCAGCTATGTGTTGCAGCCGCCGGCCGTCCTAATATAACGACAAACGAGGAATTAACAGCAGCCCGACGTGTCGTGCATGTCGAGCTGCACTCGTCTGTCTATGTGAGCACCGCCACTCTGTAAGTCGACTAGCACCGCTTTCCGCAGCCGCGAATGCTTCCAACTTGACATGTACATAAAGATGGATAGGGGCTTTCATCGCAACCATAAGAGGGACAACATCGTCTGCATCTACCACAAGGCCGCCTCTTACAAGATGGAAAGTGCGGAAAGCCGTCGTAGATAACTGCCCGTTTTTACATTTCGCTATTTCGTCTTGAAGTTTTGTTGCATGGTACATTTCCCTCCGCTCCTGCCTCAGCCACATAAGAGCGGCATCCGCGAGCTCTGTACACGTTGTCCTCATGTAGCACGCGGGATTAGCGCGTCTGCTGTCCACTTAATCCTCAGCAGCCGAAAGGCATGTCGATAAGTATGTACGCGACATTTCATTGCGACCATTTGTTTTCTCATATTGCAGGCCCATTCGTACGGGTGTACGCGTGTGTGCTCTTAGTGCGCGCGTTCAAACAGAACGGTCTGAGTGGTCGCTGCGTTTCTGCGGCTTGGCACATTAGGGATTCTACTCCTTGCGTCGCGAGCACCATTCCTACGGCAAGTTATAGTTAACGCTAAAGAAGGGCCAAAAATCTTATCGTGAGTCCTTCACCGCAATTATTGTTGTTACTATTTGACTTAGATACACAAACACACGAGGATACAGAGGAATTACGGAGAGAGCAAGCTGACAACAGCCACCTAGAGAAGCACAACGCCTGCCTACTCCTTCTGGGAAGCTGGAATATAGAGGGGGGGGAAAATGGTGAAGCTCGCGCTAAGCCGCGCAAGGCTCGGAACAGCGAAACTGGGCGTTTCTGAAGACGAATCTGGTTGCTTTTTATAGGTTAATTCTAGGCCTTTAGCTAGGGGATGCCAGGTTGTTTCTACGTTAATTCTCAGCGCAGAGAGGTTCAAGTTAAACCACAAACAGTCACAGACACGACACGGTTCTAGAAACTCCAGAGACAGAAACTCGCGCTGAAACCAAGCGTTCGCATCTCATAGATCTACGGGCACGTCGTCGTTGGCGTAGGCCTTCCATCGCTTCGGGGTCTTCTAGCAGCCGTCATTGCCTTTCCCGCTCCCTAGCCCTTTCAGCCCTGGAATTTTTATTTTTGCCGGAGACATTTTTAGTACATATTTTTCTAATAGTTAGGACTTCGGAAGACCACAAGCAATAAATTGATCCAGTGGTGTATGTATTTATGGATTTACAGACATGACAGGCGCCTGGAGGCCTAGCCCGGGCCAGTAATTTCTCGCTGGATTAATAAAGTTTATTACCTCAAATTAGGTCATCGTGGCATGAAATTCCAAAAATGGCTAATTTATTCCTGCTACTCACTTGAGTACACAAAATCTGAACGAACGTAGTATTTGGCAGTGTGGAAACTCTTAAAACAACTTCAGGACTTCATCCCGAAAATGCCGCCTTCCCGCCTCAGCTTGCCAGCCTCGGCGTCACCCATGACTTCGGAGGTCAAGTTTCTTCTTCTTTACTGCTCCAAACTTCGCAAAAATGCCGCAATGTTGGTGTCGATCGCAGTGGGGATCGTTGAAGAAATGCTTCCCCAAGAATTAGCAGGTTTGGTTTCGTTTTCGAGGTGCTAGGAGAAATTTTATGTGGTGTCGTCAATTGACGACACCAGGGCCAAAGGGCTAGTATTCTCCCGTTGTACGCACTCGGGGTCTTCGGTTCGCCGCCGTCGCTTCACAGCCATTGCGTGGGCTAACTGTTGCCTTCTTCATTTTTAGTGGACCATGCAGTGGTGAGTTGTGGGACTTACCCAATTTCTGTGGCAGATACCCGTTTATGACGATGACAGTTTTCTAGCTGCCCGCACACACAAATTACGGCTAGCTTAAACAGCTTTGCTGTTAATATAGAAGATTCAGCGTGACGTCTATATATCTTTTGGATTGCAGCTATTCGCCGTGGTGGCCTTCATGGTTGACGACGATTTGCTACCGACGACAGGGTCGTGGGTTCGCCTTTGGTTGTGACGGAAGCGGTTTCCGAAAACTCTTGTGCTCTTGGTTTTTGAATGCATATTGAATGCGCGTGAACTAGCTGAAATCAAAACGGAGCTTTCCACAACGGTATTTTGTCTTGAAAGTTAGACCCCACCAAGCCACGACATGTGACAAATAGCTTGCAGACCTTTAGTTGAGACCTGGTAATTGTTTTTGAATATTCGATGACATCAGGATTAGAAACGAAGTGCGCTGCGTAATTCTGGTCTTTTAGAATAAATTGGTTTTCTTAGTGTAATTAAGACTTCGAAAGGAACTGTGGACATCGTGTCGTGATGGTGATAGAGGGGACATCAACTTGGTAAACTTTGTAACCGGCCCTTAAATAATGCAGCATATTCAACTCTCCTTGTTGGAAGGAACCTACATTATGGGAAGCTTCTTTGCAAATCCGAAAGTGAATCTTTTAGATCCCAAAACTTGAAGGCGGAAGCAAATTTAAAACCAGAAACGCGTACCCGAAAGTAACTTGCCAATCGGAAATGGCATATCGGAAGTTAGCTAATACGCGTTAGACCTGCTGTGAATCCTGCAATTATATCTATTCATATGTGGGACCTGTTTGGTGAGAAAGCAACAGCAGTACGTTAAGCAAAATTCCGGACAGGTTTCATATAGAAAAGCATGCCTTAATATTCACTGTGATGTGCAACACACGTCCTGAAGCATAAAACGTTTCAAGTAGGCACGAGAGAAGTTCATCAGTGACCCGCAACTGAGCGGCCACAATAAAAGCGCGTACAATAAATGGAGCCCGGCTTGAATACTGGCAACGAAATTGAAGGAAATGGGGCGCGGGGATGGCGGCTGCAAAGAGGCGGAAGTTTATATTACGCGTATACGTGAGGTACGAAATAGAAACAAATGGGGCACGGAAATGGCGACAGTTTAAACGGAGGTTTACATTACGCGTACACGTGAGATCTGCCGGAAGTTTTTGTCAGAAGACAATACGGCAGCGCAAAGCTGTCAAATCGCGCGTATACACAAAGGAGCGAATGTCGGCTGGAGTGCGCACTTGGCTGTCTCATTGACGGCAAAATCCCCCCTCGCAAGAAGACCTGACGTCGGAACTAAACGGTTCCGCGCCCGGTGCGCTCGGTGACCCAATTTAAATGCAAATGGCTCCCTCTACATTCTTTCCCCCCTGCAGTAGGTTTTGCGGACGAATGCGCATACGAAACGTGCGCTAAAGAAAAAAAATAAATAAATATGACACTACAAGTGAGAGAAATGTGTTCTCCAAGTCAAGCTGCGTTGCTCGAATCCTTTGGCTAATGCTCCGTTATCCTCCGTTTCCATTTCTATAATCCTGCATATTTCCTATTTTGCCCACTCTTTCTCGCCGTGCAAGTACGGCTAAGCTCGGCAAAGACGGTTGTAACGAATGTCTGAGCTTACAGCGAAGACAATGTATGCGTACAAACGCACGCTTGAGTCCAGTTAAGACAACGAGGGATCAGGTTACCAACCCTGTATTGGTACACCGAAGGAGAAGAGCGAGGTCGTGCTTGGCTAGCGCCTATTATAGTTAAATCTGGTTTACTATTCCTCCGTTGAAGACAATGAGGCTTGACGTCCGATAACAAAGGAAGCAGTAGGTAATTAATTGACATTTGGTTATGTTCACTAAAAAAAAAAGGAGCTCGTATGATTTCTCTCGCGCAAAATCACGGCATCGAAAGCTCTTGAACGCCACTGGAACATCGGGAGAGATTTATATGAGATAAACATCAGTATATAGGATAAACAGATGAAGATAAATGATGCTGTATTATTTTTAACGAGTGAGCTTCTGCATCAAAAGGAGTAATCACTCTGGCGATTATGTTAGTCCTATTGACTCTAGAAACTACACAGCCCGCTTGAAGCACAACACTAGCAGGAGTATAAACGGATCAAGGGAATTGTAAGGGCTCGTTTGTTTGTTTATACAAATGCAATGAAAACCAACAGATGATGAAGTCAAGGGAGGTAGGGGACATTGATTGTACTGTTTTAAACGTATTGTAATAATTACGATATAGCTGCGAATAAAGTAAAGTGGACGAAAAGATAACTTGCCGCCGGCAGGGACCGAACATGCGACGCCAGCTAGCAAAAATAAAAAAGAAGTGTTCCACACCCGCCGTCATGGTTACGAGTGACACTGACTAATACTACCAGGTTTGCATGTACATAAATACCTGACAACGTGGACGAGAGGACGATCGCCGCCGTAACTGAATTGGTAGGGCATCGGGCGCGTTATCCAAAGGTTGCAGGTTTGGTTCCTGCTGGCGGCAAGTTATCTTTTCGTCTTCTTTGCTTTCCCTACATTTATATCGTAATTACTGGAATACAGTTAGAACAGTGCAATTAACGTCCCCTATACCTTTCTTGGCTTCATTATTGGTTGGTTTTCATTATAGCAGGAGTATGGGACCTTATAAATGCTCTGTCCGCTTTTAAGTCGCTGACAAACTTAAGTGTGACTGTAGGGAATGCAAGGAGTTCTTCGAGCACCTCATGTGCATTTATTCTCATGTTCTGTTTAGTGAGTAATTCTATGTTTACTGTATACTGCATATAAAGCAGGCCTTTTTCTATTTTGTATAATAGCATAACTCTCTCTCATCGCTGCCTGTGTTCGTTATTCTTGCGAAGCCTCATCTTTCCTCTGTTTTTAAAGCCGGATGTGCATCGGATCTTTTCTGCTTCGATATATGTTGGAAGCGAACATGTTAGCGCATTTGTTTGTCACATTTTGTGGAAGTATACGATAAAGAAAAAAGAAATGAACCAGCTTTCGGAACATAACGCTTTAAGGAAAATGATATAGCTGTGATGGAATAACATTCGTATGTCATTCTTTCTTTTTTATTCCGCACCTTTTTCTCATTGCATATATGCGCCAATTTACACCCGGCTTGGAAATCTTGGAAGATTTCTCGGAGTTGGAAACATCTTTGCTTCGTTTTCTTCTCACACACTCCGTCACTGCTCTTTTTCGCCGCTCCCGTGCCGGACACTTAAAAGGGTCAGGCCGCCTTTCTTGCGAGGCAATGCGAGGCAATCTCCAAGTAGTATAAGCAACGACAGAAAACGGAAGCTTGTGCTGCAGAGTCAAGGAAATGACGCCGACGACGCCATTTCATTCTCTCTTTCAAGTTCAGGCAGGACGGAGGGGGGAGGGTGCGCATAGCGGGGAAATGCGTGCGAAATGTCGCCATGGCGTTAAAGAGCTCTCAGAGCGGTGGTCATCTCAAAGCACTTTGGAGTAGCGCCAAGTGAAAACAAAGAGATAAAGAAAACGTGCAAATATCCGCTGAGTGGTGAAAGGGCCGTAATTTAATAACAATGCGAGTAATAGGATCTTGGTTACGAATGGTCTTGCATGATGATTGGGGCGTAGCGGGGGGAATGGCTGTAGAATAACAGTGCGAATGAACAAAACAAACAAGTTCGTGCGCTACGCGCGTGCCTGCTGCACGGGCTTTGAGGACGTGAGGATAAAAATGGATCTCCAGCTGACCGAGAAACGAAAAAAATCCAAAAAAGAAACAAAATCTGGCAGTGCAATGAAAAGATGCGGCCACTAAAAGCGTCGCAACTACGTAGCACGATCTCGGTTGAAGCATGAACCCGTTAAGCAATATGTGCGCTCCATTTTCATCAACATTCTTTAAGGAGTAAGCTGCTGCTTCTTTCTTTCTTTCTAGCCCGCCCCTTGGTTTATGTATACCGTGTTTATTCGAATCTAATACCCATGTTTACCAAAATTCAACGTAGTGGCCGGGCCGGAAAGTTCCATCGATTGTAAAAGGGCTTGCAATCAATTTCAGTGTAAAACACCCAATGGCATCTTTTACGCTAGTATATCGCATCGTCCATTACACATTCACTACTGCTAACCGCCATGACATTCATATGAATTGGTCAGACGTTCCAGTCAACACTGCGTCGTAGAAACTCTCATGCCCCATCTCGTGCTTCTGCGGGCCTATTGGTCCCGCTATATCGGCGTGAGGCATAATTTGTACGCTGTTTAGTCCACGGTCCTTGAGATTCTGCATGACATTTAGATACAGAAGAACAAAGGAACGAAGGTTTCGAAACAGATAAAAAAGAAAACTAAATCGAACACAATTTCTCTGCCGATAACATCATCTACAAGTAGAATAGTGATGATATCTGTAGTCGAATAAGCTCCAAAATACTCAGAAGTATGATCTAAAACTTCGTAATATGCTTTTGTTATTCTTTAACAATTGCTATTACTTCATATTTTTTTATGTTTTGATATTTGATCCGATGGAACGATGAATCGTACTTCTCCCGCACGTGAAAATTACTTGACAAAGAAAACTTAAAATCAGACTGCGCGTATTGTACCTGCAACTTACTAAAGTTCTAGCTCCTGCAAACAAGGCGACGTGACGTCGAGTACATGAGGTTTGAATAGAATGAAGTTTCTTTCCATCGACAAGCAAATTCTTCAGTGCTTTTTTATCCCAGAGGACTTCACCGTTACATTCGAGAAGATGCAGTACTTTCTCGCCTCGTTTTTTTCTCGTAAGATACTCAAGTCGCGTTCAATTACATCAAGGTACGCGGCCGCTCTTAACAGTAACTAGAAGGATAAGAAAGACGAGCACAATGTTTCGAAACGCACGCGTCTATGACGTAGGGGTCGGGGTACCCAGAAATCTTAGCTTACAGCGCGGGCCATGAGTAATGGAAGCTTTCTGAAACAAAAGGCAAGAGCGTGAAATGGGTAGGCAGTGTCTGCTTCGCGACGGCTTCTTTCATTACTCATGTGCCGACGATCTTCGCAATTTGCCGGCGTGCATGCTGTAAGAAGAAGCTTTGTGGGGCGTCGCATCTTCGAAGAGTCGCGTGCCGGCCTGACCTTTATCCCTTCCTCCTCTCTTCCGGTGTCGGATAACTTTGTTGTACGCGAGAACGGCTGCCAGATAACACGTCCTAGTTGTGAAGCATCAGTGGTTGGTACCGTTCGGGCATTATCGACACATTCGGAATAACACTGCGAGGTACGTAAATGACTGGCGCTTGCAGCTTTTGTTCATAATTAAGCCCACTTCAGTGTTGTTAAGCTGGCTTCGCCACATTGCCTCGTGCGTATTGTGGTTAAGCCAACTTTTAAAAACTGAGTGCCAATATGACGGTGTCCTTGTTATATTTATATCTGTCACAAATTTTAACCAAATCTCTTTCTGACAAAATAAGTTATTACAATCTCACGGAACGGAAACATTTTGTTCATATATGTATATATATCCCCGTATGGAACGAAAATATTTCATGCAAATATTTCATTTCCGCTGTGTCTAATAATTACATCCGCAGTCAACCTAACCGAAGAAAGAAACTCGAATGAAATTCTTTTTGTGACATTTCGTGCAAGGATAGCGCAGCCCAATCTCTGCGAAACTTTACACATTTGTAGCTTGAAATATTATATCCCTTGGCGACATTGCTGAAGGTATGACACCTGTTATAGTATATTTTTTTAAAATTTCACGATGTTTTTAAAAGCACTGTATATATTCGGCTGATGTTCTTGCTTTTGTTATTCGTGGCTCCAACAAGAGTGCTTATAATTCTTCCACTGACAAAAAAAAAAAAAGAAACCCATAATATTTAGTAAAGGTTAAGTAATTTCTGAGCGAACCTCTATAACTACCTTGTCTGTGTTCGTCGGCTTTCGTGGGTACACACAATAAGAACGTTGATTTTGAAACAATAGTCGCGTGCAAACAAGAAAAATAATTGCGTTATCACTCATGTGAATGCACATGAGCATTAGCTCCGTGAACTTAGCTTAGGAACTTAGCAAACTTGGTGTGCAGTACTGCTTAATAAAACTAGAGAGCAAACTTAAAGTTCTGTGCTAACATATGAGTCCTCTTAGAGGCTTCTTAAAATTTTGCAAGATGTTTTCACTCGGACTGAAGCAACCTTAAAGTATCCTTCGCGAACGATTTAGCACTTGTATTAAGAATCTGCCCCGATATTCTTACATGCGCTAATGATTCCTTCCCACTTGACGCGGAGTCCGCCTCTGTGAAACAGTGAGCTTCTTCGATTTACCAAGTCTCGGACCAGTCGCCGGCGGCCCGCGGACGCCTCGGCTCATAGGTAGCTACGTCATTTGCCGCCGTCATCACGTGATCCAAAAGTCCCTGAGTTGGTCCCGAGCGGCCGCGGGCCGCCTGCGCGCTTGATGCTCGCCGCGTGGGAGCCCGCGTCCGCTACGGCGTCGCTACGCCGTCTGCTCCGTCCATGGCTGCGACACCAGGCACAACGCCGACGTAATTCCAACCTCAACAGCGGTTAGACAGTGAATTATACCTACTTCCGTTGTGACACCACTTACTATAAGTGAACTACTCGAGCGAGCGCGCATCGAAGACGTGCGTGGGCGTTCCACCGCTGTTTCTGCTGGCGAGCACCGCGCGTGTGTTGGCCCGACTTTCGGGAATACGAACATGTTCGACGCGGCTCAGAACGCCTGACGACAAGAACTGAGTGCGCAAACAATGCGAAATCCGAAACACGCGAGAAGCGGACAGAAAAACATAGAGAGAGCAAGAGCGCGTCGAAAATGTCCCGTGTCTAACTTAAGATGGCCGCACACGTGAGGCACAGCCATGCGCACCGCGCCGTCGTCTGCCAGCTGCCAGCAAGAAATCGTTCGGACAGTCCCGGGCCGTCCGCGGGCCGCCAGGCACGTGAAAAACGAACATGCATTCAAGCGGTCCCGGACCGGTGGGCGGAGCTTCCAGTTGGTCCGCGAGAAAATCGAATGCGTCGCCGGCGTCCGGAGCCAGTCCAGAGCCGTCCGGGACGTGTAAATCGAAGAAGCTCAGTGGTTATACGGTGCTCGGCTGCTGACCCAATGGTCGCAGGTTCGATCCCACCCGCGGCTATCGCATTTCGATGGAGGCGAAATGCTAGCGGCTCGTGTACCATGCAGTGTCAGTGCATGTTAAAGAACACCACGTGGTCGACATTTCTGGCGCTTCCACTAGGTTGTGCCTCATAACCATATCGTGATTTTGGCATTTAAAACACCAGATATGATTATTACTTGACGTTGATCTTCATGTGTGCCCACTAAGAGCGGCGTTTATCTTATAAAACTATGACGTGATATATGCTCTCTGAAGCGCGAAATTTGTATTCTTTCCATATTCACGCGTGCTATAATATGTAAGGAAGAAGACGGAAACGAAGACACAAGAGGTCAGTTCTACGAGGTGGAGGAAGAAGAAGAACTGAAATAAACAGTAATGGCGACCGTGTTGGCCGGTCAGGGGCGTAGCACAGGATCCTGTCGGCTGCGCCAAGTTTGTAACGACACCGAGAATCACAAAGCCAACACGGTCGCCGTTACTGTTTATTTCAGTTCTTCTTCTTCCTCCACCTCGTAGAACTGACCTCTTGTGTCTTCGTTTCCGTCTTCTTCCTTACATAATATACGCTTACTCTTATCGGAATCTGACGTGCATTCCACGGCCGCAAAATTAATGCTAATATATGGCTTATTGCACAACTAGCGAGCGCGCGTGCCAGCCCAGTGCGCACCGCTTATCTCGTTTTGTGATTGAGTTTGTGACATATAGCCAGCGCACATTTGTATTCCTTTACTTCCACCGACGCCCGCGATCGTCATGTCTATGTTCGTGCCATAAGTTTATGCTCGCCTGCCGACTTGAGCATCGTCACGGTCGAATTTTGCCCAATTGACGCAGTTTTTTTTCTTCCGCGCTTCTTTTCACGCGTTTTTGTATCTCTTGTTTTCTTTCAGACAAGTTCCGAATGGACAGGGTGCCGACGACAGCTCTCACAGGTAATCTGCTTATACCGCGAGGCCTCGGCTCGCAGTTCATCTAGTTGTGTGTCCACCATCTTTTGATCTGTTTGTTTGTACGCGGCGTATTATTTACACTTATCTCCCGCGCCTTCCCATAGGCCATCGGGAGGGATTCAAAATAGTTCTCGATCCCTAGGCCTACCGAGAGATTGAAGAAGACGAGCGAGGCGCAGAGATCGCATACTATCTGGGGTCTTGACCCCGCACCATCGAAGACTGGAAACGTGAATTTGCCTAGATGCTATACAGCGGCTCCTTGAGAAGCTAATCGCATTTCCTGCCTCGCTTCAACGGTCTCCATCGAAGCCCGGTCGCTCTCTTATTATTCGGCCGCGTGCTCGCTACGAGAAAACTTCACGTAAGCGCGCGGGTGCCTCTCTGAAAGCGTCATGCAATGCGGCACGCATTGCATGACACGTTTAGAGGTAGATCTTTAGCACTGGATAGAAGACAGGGGCGTAGCCAGACATATCTTCGGGCAGGGAGGGGGGGGGGGGTGTCATCACTTCGGGCATGTTTTTGTATGTGTGCGTGTATATGTACACATGCGAAACCTTAAATACCCCAGGGGGGGGGGGGGGGACCCCTCACCGGATATTATGAGCGGGGGGAGCAGGGGCGTAGCCAGAAATTTTTTTCGGGGGGGGGGGGGGGGGGCACCACCTTGATTTCGCAGGGGGGCACCTTCTTGAAATGGTCCTTTTTCGCTCTGTATGCCATGGCGAAAAAAAATTTCAGGGGGGGGGGGCGGGGGGGGGGGGCACGGGCCCGGTGGGCCACCCCCTGGCTACGCCACTGCCACTGCGGGGGAGGGGAGGTGAACCCGCCTCCACCACTGAGGGTTGTTTAAACAGAGCTATTCCCATTTTCACTTAAGCGTGTCTTCTATCTTACCTGTTTGGGGGGCACAACGCGTATTCCTCGAGTGTCATAGTACGTTAGCTGCGCGTAAAGGCACCGCCTCGAACAAGACACCCCTTCACTTAACTGGCAGCCTTTTTCAGTGGACAGGTTTCAGTGGACAGGTGTGCTAGGTTTATGACAATCAAAATTAGTTTAGCGCGAAGCAAGGAGCTGTTCTGCTGTTGGGAAATGAGGCGCGCACAACGTTCCTTTTCACAACTTTAGAAGCGCTCCTCTGCGCCGCTTGTTTCGGCCGTTTGATCCCAAGTACCCGGTGATGTGATCGCATGATGGTACCTTTGATGATTCGGGGGGAGGACATACGTGTCCCACTTTTTTCTAGCAAAGTATTTGCTTGATTTTCATGAAAGTTGTTTTATGCTATTTCTTTGTGGTTTATATGTATATAACACAGCGGGTTCTTAAACATCGTGTCAAAAATATAGACGAACCTACAAAGGGTTAACAAATGAATCACACAGGGGCAGGTTTAGACGAAGGCGGTGTTAGAACACTAGCTGGGACAACACGTGCGCGCGCAATAGCTAATATCATAAACGTTAAACATGATCGGTGGCGTTCGTACGGGCCAACAACTCACCCGATGAAGCACTGCACGATCACAACCGTCGACATCGTGAGCAGCTGGCGCTGTAAGCCCTTTCGGCGAAGTATAACTGATCGCACGGTAATCAAAACAAGCATTACCGATATAGCTGGTCGTCCTTGAAGTAAACACACTCACGCCGTTGTGCACGCCTCTTGCAAATCACGCCATTTTCCTCAGCTTTTCAATTCCAGACTGCCGTGAAACGATGCGGGTCTGAATTCTGAGCTTCTTTCCGTTCCCAACGCAGCGCAAACATCTCCACATCATGTATACGTGGCCGCGCAAGCATAGAAGAGCTCCCGCAAAATGAATTCAGAAAACGCGGATCCTGCTTCCAGAGCGCGCATATTTGTTTTCCCTCCGACTCGAAATACAAATCGCGGCAGTTCGGCGGGCGTCTCGTGCTTTGCGGATATTTTAAAGGCTATTTTATGCATGGTTCATGATTTACACACAGCTCGGGAAGCTGTTCCATATAGTCAGGCGAGCGTGTGGCTCCGATGAAGTCACGCTACGTCTGGCGTTACCTAATAAACTTCGTAAGTTTAGGGCAGCCGCCTTTCAGATTAATTTTGTAACCCAAGATTGTTAACACAAAACTAGTACTCTTATATATCTCGGTACCATATTATAGCTATATACCCGGACAATAAATGTAAACTATGCACAATAGACAGGGCTACGTTTAAACATATGCTGTGGGAATGTCCCAAATTATCAAGTTCTCCTGAGGCCCTCCGGGAGCGGTGGCGGCTCGTGCTGCTCAGCTCGGAGGTCCAAGACCAAATATGGGCATCCAGCAGGCCAGGGAGGCTATGGGGAGACAAGGTCTCCTGGTGCCTGCCTGTGCGGTCTAGCCCGGACCACAAACATGCCGGGTCGTGTAATAAAGTTTATTCACTCACTCACTCATCACATACGAATGCTGGTGTAGTTTCCAGTAGGTCATAATGAACGTATAAGAACAACAGAAGTGCGAAAGCCAATTAACGGTGCCTAAATTAATGGTTATGCTTGAGAAAGTATGTAAAAGATGCTAGTTTTTCTCCGCGAGATAACGCACCTGCCTGAACTAGGAGTATCATGCATGTTTAAGCGAATTCTACGTGCATACCTTACTTTTGATGTGAAATTGAAATGTTGTGTACTACGTCCTTAAACTGAGAAGCGATGAGCGCGTGACGCACATGACCTGCTTT
This sequence comes from Rhipicephalus appendiculatus, assembly GCA_030522465.1. NCBI lineage: Eukaryota > Metazoa > Arthropoda > Arachnida > Ixodida > Ixodidae > Rhipicephalus > Rhipicephalus appendiculatus. The sequence goes on along the minus strand of JALIZH010033007.1, from coordinate 32,104 downwards.
GAGCTTGTCCGCGGTATTTGATAGGTAACGCTCAGTACAGGTAATACAGGTCGGCGTTGAAACATACAGGTGAAGCGTACTCATTAATAAATTCGTGTAGGAAAACGTTTCATCATCGAGGTGTACTGTGTTCGAAGGTAAACAAGCTTCAAAGCGCTCACACTTCGTTAATTCCACTGCACAGAGAGGATAAAAGAAAATAAACAAAAAAATGTCACCGCACACAGGCGTGGTTCGTTCTCCTGCGTGATCGCTCAGTGTGGCAACACGTTGAACGTCAACAATGAAAACAGATGGGGTCCGAGGACAATCGATTTCATTAGCCACGTTCGCTTGGAAAGCGTGTGCCTGCACGGGTGGGGCCGCCACATTGTCGTCAGTAGCGCGTCTCCCATTGGCCGCAGTTAACTACGCCGCAGACATAGCGTTGGCCGTGCGCGTGCGGGGTGGCTTCAAGTTCCAATAAGGTGGCGTGCATCGCTTAAAGAGTTAGAAGTTGTAAAAAAAAAAACAAACAAAAAAAACAAAAAAAAACTTAAGGGTCTAACAATGACGATGGCGACAACGAAGTGCGGATTTAATTAACTCTAAGGCGGGGTTGCGGCTCTCACCCTTCTCTTGATTCCTTTGAGGACGTAGGCGTTTATGTATAACTCAATTATTGGATTGATATTTGATGAATTTAATGTTGCAGCTATAGTAGGGTAGCCAAAACCAGCTGACTTGGCCATCATACAGCTACCGCTAGCCGAAATCAATCAGTGCTGATAATACGTGTGTAAACGCGGTACTGGATAAGAAAGGTGTTTACTAGAAATGAGTCTAATTCGGCTATAAGTTATCATCTACATAGTGGAAATCATAATAGCACGTCAACATGGCTCGTCGGCGATAAAGATCCAGTAAAGAGAAAGACGTTGCCTCGAAAATTTCCGGCCGTACACTGGCAACAATGTTACGTTAGATGCGTTCGGACATCGCAGCTGTAGGCGACCAAGGAACTACTGAGGTTACGAAGAAAAACGGACTTGGACAAGCGGCTGTGACAAGGATGTTGCGTACCACGCCAGAGTGTTGGACTGTGTTTGTGTGTGTGCTGTGTTATGTGCTATCTTTCTCTCTCCTTCCACTCTTTCGTCTCCCTCTTTCAATCTCCCTGATCCCGTTCCCATGTGTAGTCTACCAAACCGGTTATCCTGGACTGGTTAACCTCTCTGCCTTTCCTTCTCTACCATTTCTTCTCTCTTACGTTAGATGACTATCTGAAGTTATCTGCATATTGTCGACAAAGACAATATGCAGAAAGCGTACAACATTTTGACCACATCTTTTCCTAGCACTTCGTTTTCCCCTTTTGACCTTTGTGACTGGGGAAAATGCTAATTGTCCGCACCTTTTGCTCTCTCGTTCACGCAACGCTGACATTGACGAATGGCAAGATGGCAACATTATTAATAATGACTTGAAGACAGTATGGTAAATGTATTAGTTGAAAAGCAGCAGGAACGGAAAGGAAATGGCAGGAAAGATACTCGTCTGGCCCAGCACACCACGATCTTGAACTGAAGACAGGAACCTGCATGACTGGGTCAGTGTAGCGTGACTACGTGTACACGTTTATTTAAAAACGGAAATGTGCCAGAAGATAGTGTCATCATTTCCGTTTGTGAATAAAAAGACACTTCTCTGATAGAGTTCGTTGGCATGCAATTTTACGTAGTTTGGCCGCAACTCGCGTGCTTCGATTCAATTTGGGGCACCTGTACCTGTGTCGCACTGACATTCGCTAAGACGTGATTATCGACTAACCTCGATGTCGGTACGGCGAAGTTCTCAGCCTCACCACCAATGATCACAGCGACAGAATGTTTCCGCCGACGTTCGATGGCTTGCTTCTCTTATTCGCGGTTTTTAAAATCGACGTCGTAACGAGCCCGCGGTCTTGTCTCTCGCGGCCCGTGATCTCACGATGGGACGCTAATGATGCAGTAGTGCACGGTGTCGCACGTTGAACCGTGCTCTTCAGCGCTCCATTGACGTATTACAGTGGAAAGTTATTTATTTGGCTGGAATGAGGAACTCATGAGGGATCCACAAGCTTGTGAGGTAGCGCCGTTACTGTATTTAAACGGATTATTTTTTTATTTACAAGGATGTGGAGGTAGAAAGTGAATTTTAATGAGAAATTTGAAGGAGAGCTTAGCCGTATACGCCCTGATACTTAGTTCAAGCTACCAAAGGCTACTGAAGCAAACAAACGTAGGTTTATTTTAATTTAGTGCGCTGCTGCCAGTGCATTAGTAGGCATACCAAAGTTCTGGCAGATGGTCATTACAAGAGTTCATTCAACGTGGTGCATTTTCAAGGAAGGGACACTTGCTGACAATGTGCCCTTTTTTCCTTTTCAGGTGCCGCCCTCTGCCGTGTTGGCAAGGTTTCGGCGGAGGCCGGGATAACCGGCATCGCCGAAACGAAAGCCTCCGAGATCAATGGGTGTTTCGCGACTCTTCCGCCAGGAGAAGGGCGCATGCGCGCTGGCGTGGTGTAAAAAGGTGGATTGTGCGCTCTCGTTCTCAGAGCCCCGTTCCTTCGTACGCCAAAAGGAAATGAAGTGAGAAGCACAGGTTATCTGGACGACAACGTTCGACGAATATGTCAACCTAAGCTGAATTTAGATTCATTCTGTCACTGTGTTCGTATGGTTTGTATTCTAATTCATATATTCTTCGTATTCGCAATAATAACAATAATATCTGGGGTTTTACGTGCCAAAAGCACGATATGATTATGAAACACGTCGTAGTGAAGGGCTCCGGAAATTTCGACCATCTGGGGTTCTTTAAGCACTAGCATCGCACAGTACACGGGCCTCTAGCGTGTCGCCTCCATCGAAATGCGACCGCCGCGGACGGGATCGAACCCGCGACCTTTGGGTCAGCAGCCTAGCACCATAACCGCTACACCACCGCGGCGAGCTCTTCGTATTCGTGTGTTTCTGTTTTATAAAGTACTCATTGTGTCCTTGCATCTGTTCAGATGCATTACCTGTGAGGCATTAACTTATTGGCTCCCAACACCTTACGAAATCGCATATCGCATTACCTCTGCCAGCTTTCTTTTAAGTGTGGATGGCAAGTGGCAAAAAGCTGACCGATGACCGCAACAAAATTTAGGACCAAATAAAAAAAAAGGAAGTAATGTTTTCGGTAGTCTAAGTACGCACTTCAGCCACTGTGTAAAATTTTACATTTGGAGTGTACGTTTGGATGCGTTAAGTAAATAGAGCTTGCGAAAATAGAGACAAGTAATAGATACCGGGAACAACAGGTAACAGAGGGCGCTCGGCTCCTCGACATTACCTTCGAGCTTGCCCCGATGCTCTGAAAAAATCTTTTAGGCGACTTTTTGTGATTTCTTCATGCCAGATAACCGTCAGATGCACGTGCGGACTGCTTAGCTTTCTTTAAAAATTATTTTTCCAGGGATTTGCCGCAGCAGACTGTGAAAAGGCTGTTAACGAGAGAAAAAAACACGGGCAGTTACCATACTTTTAGCTATGCTTACCAAGCTAGTTTCGTTATCATGCACTAGTCGTTGATTGCTACAGTTAAGTCATACTGAAACTCTGTTGAAGTAGGCCTTCCCCGTCATAGTGGGCCAGCTTCCGAAAACACAACCCTGAACAGGAAAGGGGTTGTACTGTTGATAAAGAAACCTTTACAGGGTGCTAAAAATAACCCCGATTCGAGCGGGTGCAGGAAAAGGTTAGGCGAGGGTAAGCAGAGGAGGGGCAAAGTTGGCACTACTTTGTAGACACTGCGAAAAAAATAAAAAGAACGTATCGCCGTAATGTAAACGCGAGTGGTGGTGCTGACGTAGGGGTAGGCGACAGATGTTTGGGACATGCCCGGCTATGCCGGGATCCCTGCCTCGTTTGTATTGATCTCTGTACTGAAGCACTTGTAAGTTCAGTACCTCTTTATATATTTTTTTTCTTGACTGCCATTTCTCGATCCGGCTGAACTTGTAATGCTTCACTGGTGGAGTCACCGTTATCTATTTTCTTGTTGCTTGCGTACTTTTCATCTCGGCTGTACAGGAAGTCAAAGCTTGTAAACGTGATACGTAGTGATGGTAAATCGGTGATAACATCAGTAGCGACGATGGGGATGCGTTTCAGAAATCCTGGGTGTCAGCTTTGAGGCCACAGGTACTCTGCGCTTCGTTCATTTTTATTCACGCTGTTGCATTTTTGTGCGTGTGTGAATAGCGTTGTATATAAGTAGTGCTCACAGGTTATTCTTATGCAGGGCGCCACCTTGAATAACAATTTTACGAAAACGTTACTCTTTTGTTTTCATTACTTTTGCGTTATAGATGTGGGAAGATTCTTAAGTTCTTTGAGCGTTAGTGTGCAGCCATCACTCGCTTGCAAGCATTTTTTTGGATAGTTTAGTCGCTGTCTGAGCGGGGATAGTGTAAGTTTTTTAATGTTCTATGAGCGGAAAACGTCAGCAAAACTTCGATCGATAAGGGATCGCCATATGAATTGGTAGCCTTTTGCTGGTTACAACCAGCCTTTTTTTATACATTACGTACTGCGTGTGCAGTATATTGGTTTATTTTTCCCAGGCGAAGTGCTGAGGTGGTGGCTTAACGAAGAACAATAAATGTATGGTTACTTAGTGAAAAGCAAACAAAAATAGGACACGAACATAAAGCAACCAATTGCCCTCGTGACATTGCGCCTGAGAGACACCGGAACTTTATAACTGTTTAATAAACACATTAATAAATAATTTATCATACTGTTAAGCATGTTTCGTATTGTTTCTTCTTAGTAACCTCTTGTTTTACTTTCGACGTTGTCTCATTTATCAAGGTAGCGTTTATTGGATAAAGCTGACAGGTTTTAAACTTTGTCTCTGGAAGCCTTCTTGTAGTCTTCAAGCCTTACGCCCACAATATGAAAGAAAAATGTTCCACCCAGCTCTCATTTAATACCCGTGAAGCCTATACACAAACGTGCAATTTAAGGCTTCCAATTGGTGTCTGAGCAAAGGGAAAAAAAAAAGGCAGAGGTGTGCTCGAAAACAAAAAACAAGAACTGATAAAGGGCGACTCTACTGCGGAGGAAAAATAACATGCAAGCTGCGGGAGCAAACTGCAAGTAAAGAAAAAAAAAAAAAGGACAATCACTGCGCAAATGAATTGACGAGCGCGGCGCGGCTTGGTATTCGAGAATTAAAAATTCCTATTGGAAGATCCCCCCGGGGGGGTGAGGTTGGGGGGGGTGGGGGGGGGGGGGGGGGGGGTGTACCTTGTTATCGGCGAGCGACGACCGCTTTCGATCGGATCGACGACACAGTACAGTCGTGTTTAGCGCGATGCGAGCGCAAGCTGTGCCGGGATTGTTATTAAGTCCCGCTGCTGAACTCCGGCTTAATTACTCCGCTTGCAGGCGGCGATAAGCCGTAATGAGGGTCTTAACAAAGCACCGTACCTGGATTTTTTGTTTGAGTTTCGCGATTTCTATATTTGCTGAAGGAGCGGGAAGTACACGTCTACCCCACCGACCCCTCCAGCTCTTTTTATTTTTCCATCTTTATATTGTATTGGTATATTTCAGAGTTCATTTCCTATGCTCCGTCTAAAAGTAAATAATCCTGCCCGATATTAAATTCACATTTACACTCGCCTCATCGCCGGTCTTGTGTTTTTCTTCCTGCCCCCAAAAAATGGTCTATCACATTTGTCTTTCCTCTACAATGCGTGTTTTCAATTGGTTTATAAGAACACGTGTCGAGACGCTTTGTAGGTGTTTATGGGCGCCTTGATAGACATGCGATTCTTTTGCTTATTACTAGTGTGTCATTATCATTACACTGCTCAGCATTCTCTCTCTCTCACAAACGTAACACACACACACACACGCACAACCACACACACGCACACAAACACACACGCACACACACAAACACACACACACAAACACACATACACAAACACACATACACAAACACACACACACAAACACACACAAACACACACACACAAACACACACAAACACACACACACACAAACACACACAAACACAGACACACACACACACAAACACACACACACACACAAACAAAAATCCACACACACAAACACAGACACACACACACAAACACACACACACACAAACACACACAAACAAAAATCCACACACACAAACACAGACACACACACACACACAAACACACACAAACAAAAATCCACACACACAAACACAGACACACACACACAAACACACACAAACAAAAATCCACACACACAAACACAGACACACACACACAAACACACACACACAAACACACACACACACTCACGCACGCACGCACGCATGCTCTGAAGTTAATTATTTCTCTGTCGCTCTAGTGCGAAAATTGAGAAAAAGAGAGGCAGAAAGTAATCTAAGCTTTAATTATAAAGCCTATATATCTTAGCCTTGCCGATCGCCTAGCATGCTGTTCCGGTTGTTTGATGATGATATATGATATGCACAGCGATTTCGCAAACAACACATCACATGACCCGCAGACACGCGCACACTTCAACGCTACGCGCAAAATGTCGTTAACAAATTCGTTGCGAAACTCTGTTTTGACTTTTTTTTTTTTGCAAATTCTTTCGCTGAGAGATATATGGTAAGATGAGCGATAATTTCTTTAGCAACACGAACAAGGAGTGACATTCATGTTTCTCTTCCGAGCACTTCCTGTTTTCCCCATATTCGAAAAAAGCCAGCTTAAAAATAAAACTGGTATGAAGCCGATGGCTGTGGTTCAAGTTATATCGGGTACGTATGATATCGGAGCATATGTTTGCTTAAAATAAGAGTCAGTTAACTCTCTGGGTAATGAATTGATATTGATCGAATTATTTCATTGAAAGACCATACGGTTTTTTTTTTTTGAGCAGCTGGAATCGTGGCGGCACCTGCTGGAGCCGGTCTCAACCACGCGCTCCTTTTTGCGTGGCCTCTGAGATTCGCTTCGGCATCCATCCAAACTGAAAGTTAGCCCAGGTAATACAACTGCAGGACACATGAACGCTGAGGTGCTAGCGCCACTACCCGAGAATTAGGGCTGCCTCCAACCTTTTTTTTAAAGCGAAAGCTTTACTGGCCTAGTCGAGCGAGTTTCGTTGTGAATCTCCGCGTGGCCTTGAAGCGAAGAACGAATACCCCGTGACAAGCCGCGCGAAACGCGTTCGTCGGCTCGTCTGTCTACATCTCCGAATGCGCTCCTCAGCGTCCGAGGTGAAAAAAGGGACACTGTAAATTCCAAAGTGTGTTCGGCGAAAGCCTTGTGGCCATTCGACTGACCATGCTTGTCCCTTTTCTGTTTATTTGTGTTTTTTTTTAAATTTTTTTAAAACACTCTCATCAGTCACGCGATTGCTGCGAGAGTGTGAGGGGGAGAGGCCACAGCTGGCACCGTTCCAGGGCACGGACAGACGGACGGACGCGAGTATAAGGCATTAAAGGCTTTCGCCTTAAAACACAAGGAGCGCACGTATTTGCTAGCAGAGGAGCGCGAGCGTCTGTTGGTTGTTAAGGGGCATGGCGTTTCTCCCGTCGACTGCGGCGACGGCTTCAGAAACTGACGAAACGACGGTAGTGAGTGCCGGCAGTACGGAACGTTCGACAAGCCATATCATTCGGTTGGCAAACTGTGCTTCGACTACGTGGGTAAACAAGCATAACCAAGTACACAAGCTTTCGCTTGCATAACCTGGCCTAACCGAGCTAAGCCGCAGTCAATTTTTGTTACATTCGATGACCGATAATTACCACCACAGGCATATGCGCACGGGGATCGCATAAGATGTCCGAGCAAAAAAAAAAAAAAAAAAAGATCGAACATATTAACGCCTTAGTTTTCGGGAATGATAGTCGGTTAACGTTCCACACATCGAGATAGCTCGGTAGATACCCCTTCTCAATCGCGGCAACCGCGCTAAATTTGGCTACGGCAGCTGACGGAGCAACTGCAGCGGTATCGGTTAGTTTTTCGAATCTCAGCGAAGGCGCAAGACTATAGTCACAAATGACTTTCACTGCCTTCCCCGCCATTCTGCGGGGTAACTCGAGCCGCTGTCCGCATCCACTGATTAATGACATCCTGATCGAGAAAAAATGATGCAGAGGGAGCCGACATCGTTGACACTGCAAGCCTCCGCTGTTTCTTCGATCTGGTTCGGGCGAACTCTCCTCTCTCTGTATTTTCGAGAGATTCAAAGGAACGCTGGCAGTGAAAATAAAATTTGGTTCAAGCGAAGTGCTGTGAATGCGAAACTGTCGAAATCACAGCACCGTAGACATCAACCGTAGGCATCAAAAGGAGTATGTCCTTGTTTTTCGTGGTCTGTGCTTACTTAGAGGTGCACACAGCTGCGGAGGTCCACACAGATGAATAATCACAGATAGCTCCAAACATACACGAACCTTGTGCGCTAACAACATTTATTCATTAGCTATCGCTCATTCAAATATTTATACACACGCAGTGAACGTGACGTGTGCAATGACGCAAAAAAGTGTGATATACTAAGCTCCCAAACAAGCACATGTATTAAGACGTGAAGGAATTCATCGACGCGGGCGCAGCGTCTTGTATAAAAATTTGTTTCTATTACCCGTCGAACGGGTCGGTGTCAAAATGCATTGTCTGTCGAGGAAGTTTCTGGCAGGAGTTACGTATTTTTTTACTGGGTTTCACAGCGTCAGAACATGCGACTGATTTTTCTTGAAGTTAACCAGAACGAATGCCCCTCTCGGCTATTCGTTATGAACAGCAAGCATGAAAGACAGCGCCAGTGGCTACCGCCATGATGTTGGGATAGACGTAGGTCGCGCGATCCCTCGAACGCTGAAGGCAATAGTAAGCATGCATGAATAACCCACGCATTGTCCATTGTCTTAGAATGGTGCGAACTTCACAGAAATGCTGTCTTATAGGTTGCACACATGATGTTGCGTATCCCATATTACAGCTAAATGTAGTGTGTGTATCTAAAGCGACAGTTCTCCGCAGCGAGGGTTCACCGGAGCTTCTAATTCAGTGGTTTTCAGCCACCGATGTTTCGTGGAGCCCTTGTGGACCGGTGGAAGTGATAAGGGACCCACCACAGGGAGATAAATTGGGATGTCATAAATTAACGCAACATGCCGCATGAAATAGGATACCTTTTATTCCTCCCTCGCAAAGAATGGTCAAACTGAGTGTGCCACGCCAACTCGATCTCAACAGCTTGTCAATGAGTTGTAAGGTCTGCAGCAAGATTCAACCTGTTTCTAGGCTATATGCTTGCTCTTCAAATATGCAAGCCTAAAAAAAGTATGCTGGCGTGCAGATGTCATATAAAAAACTGCAACAAAAGCTTCACAGCCATTTTATGGAGAAGGAGGAACGTGAATCAGCTCCGTTGCAGTGCGCAAAGTGTTATGTGGTGAAAGCATATTTGAAATTGGAAGGGGCTGTTGTCACGGCACATAGCTTGCCTCCAAAAAACGCGTTATTTTTTTTGTTTTTTTTTTCGCACGTGAGTTTCGTA
>JALIZH010033007.1:0-17500 GCA_030522465.1 Rhipicephalus appendiculatus | reverse complement strand
CCTACCACCGACCAAACGCATTAGATGTTTAGGGAGAGACGACGTAGGACGCCGAGTGCCGAGATAGCGCGTGAAAATGAAAGCAAGCTGCGTCCCACTCTAGGAATGGCAAATACAAACACAATCAGGCAAGCAAAAAAACATCAGCGAAGCACGCGGCAGCCAGCAAGCAAGCTTCGCCTCGTCGTAGCCGGGAGAGCTTATACGCGTGGTAAAGCGCCTCGGCGATTCTGCGGGAGCAAAGCGGCGCTGTTGCTGCCCCTTTGTACAGCGTCCCCCCAAAGCTCAGCGTTGTTGATTCGCTGCATGCGTAATGGAGCGAGCTTACCCGAAAATCTGAGTGGTTTGCCGCACTTGAGGAAAGAAGAGCTCGCATTTCCCGGACAAGGGAGAAAAAAGAAAGGGACCCACTTCTCCAACTACGCGACCGTCGCGCTCATTTGCGGTGCAGACCACGCGTGCCTCTGTATATATTAGGAGTTGCGGTATCTGTCTCGCTTGAAGCATTGTTCTCGGTGCATTTGTTGCCGAGCGTACTTGCAGCTGCGCATGCGCGACGGGAAGACTTCTTTGTGCCCACCTAAAGTGCTGTTGAACGCTGGGTAGCTATTTGGGGACATTAGGAAGGGCTGCGTTGAGGCACCTCTTCCTAAGGCTGCTGCCCGATTTAGCACAACACAACATGTTACTTCCGAGTATGTCTTGCGAAAAAGCCGCTTGCCGTGATTTTATTGCGCAATGTATTTTATCCGTTTTTTAACAAGAAAAATGCTGTTGTCCCTCATATGTTTTCTAAACAAGACCTTTGAGCAGTTCGGGACAAAATTTCATGAAGAATCGATCTATTTTGTAAATGATATATTTTTTTTTAATATTTGGAATCTAGGGATGCAGTCAGACCTGTTCCCGGAAATGAGGCGTACATTAAGCCATTCAACATTAAGTACTTGAATTTTAAGCACTTCAAGCATTAAGCACTTCACTTACGGAATAGCAAGGTGTGCGCCGATATCGATGTTTAGTTATTTAACAGCTTACTTTTAGTTATCGCACAATTTCTGCCTCATAAGCGATTGTTGTGAATGTTGAGAAGCAAGCTTTAGCCCTATTGTTTTGAATAGCTCATTCTCGAGAACCAGGGACTTTACTTTAGGAAACATGTACACGCGGGAATCTGTACGTGTTATGGTGTCTGAGGCTTGAATAGCGAAACGGCTAAGAAAACTTCCGAAGCTTTGACCTCCGAGCCCGTACCGCAGCTGATTTGCGACAGAAGATATCCCGTCGGCGTTGCTCATCCGATTTCTGTGGGAGCGGCTGAACGTTCAGCTGACAGAATTTTTCTGGCTCCTATGGATCTATTCCATGTTTGTAAACAGGGGTAGGCGCCGTCGACATACTGATGCGCTTGTAGCGACGTCGCTGCGCGTAGGCTCCACCCAACCAAAAGCTTGCCACCGCCCTCTGTGATCACGAGACAACTGGCACAGCAGCTGCAAAGCTGCCTCGGAGCACAGCGCGTCGGGGAGCCTCCCGCGCGTGAGTTTTGGGCTGGGCGGAGCCTACGCGCCGCGACGTCGCAACAAGCGCCTCGGTATGCCGACGGCGCCTACCCCTGTTTACAAACATGAAATAGGTCTATACCAAGAAGACTCCGCTTCGGGCCATTAGTGGTGTGGCCCTACCGGTTTTTCTAAAGGATAGAGACGTCATAGACGGCTACTAGTGGTAGTAGCTCACTTCGGAGCAGTTTAAGGGACCGCCCTGTCGCCGTCTCATGTCTCGGGTTGGCGTAACGCAACGTTTCGTGTCTCGCGTTGGCGTCATACAGGTCCCGCGCGCTTGATACACATAAGCCGAGCAGGATGCTCGTTTAGAACACCAGCGTCGCTGAAGGGCTAATTCGGCTGTCCTGACTGAGCCAGCGACGATACAGCGAAACGCCAGCGTCGGGAGTTAGGCACAGATCTACGAAAGAGAGAAGTGGAGGTCGAAACGCCAGCGCTGGGAGTGAAACGCACCGCGCTCGGAGCAGCAAAATATAAAAAAAAAGAAACAGTAGAAATGTGACAGTAAAACAGGAAATAGAAAATCGTGAAACAAAACAGATAATCACACGAAGAGAACACGAAAGAACAGAATAGAGGAAGTAAACAAAGCGTAAACACAAGGAGAACACAGGCGAATCAACGCTCCGCATTTCGTACCGCTATCACGTAGTGTAGAACTGGATTAGATTTTTTTTTGCTTATGTTTTTCTCTCGTGGTTGAGATACATGGCTTCCATGGCTGCTTTGCATGAAATTATAGTCGGGAGTCATTGTTTGCATTAATTGCTTTCCGAGAAATCACGCTGGAGGGCGAGGGTTTCCATGGTTGGTGTGCATCGTGGAGAGCTGAGATTTCCATGGCTGTTTCCTGGAAATAGGAAGCCTGCTACGCAGGTGACACGACCCTTGTCGTCGCAATAATATTCATTCATTCCTCCTCCTCTTCGCTCTTGTTTTTATTAAAACACCAATTCGCTGTTACTCGCTGCAAATGAGACACCAAATCGAGCCGCAGTGGTCTCTAGCAAACTCATTGCTCCTGCTGTCTAGCTGAAAGGATTATCCACCGCGGCTGTCGGCGAAAACAGTAGCGCTTAGTGTCTCGTTTTGTTGCTTTTTTTCTACGCAGCAGTAACTCGACAGGAGAAAGGCAGGCTGCCTCTGCAGTCGTTAATTGCATCCCGCGTGCGTCTAATGAGTAGTTAATGAACTGCTTTCCATATTGTCGGTTCGTGTCGATGTCGCATTTGGGGCCGAGGTTCTCGCGTCTATAGGCGCATTGAGTTTTACGCTCAGAAGCGCGAGTATACAGCGCGTGTCGTACACGACAGGAGACACGAGGTTTGGCTTAAAGTGATAAAGATTTACGCCGGAATTCGGCAACGGTGATGGGATTGACCCTGCGTATTGACGAGGCACATTTGCTGCAACACCGTAACTGTTGTACGCGCCTCTCTGCAAAAGTTTTTCATGGCTGTGCTCCGTCCTCACCACTTGCATGTTCTCGCTTTCCGTAGTCGTTCACTTTATTTAATTATGAATCACGTCACTCGTGGACGAGAAACGACGTTGTTAGCGGGTTTTCCGGAAATTGCGAGGAATGGAATGGCATAGCCTACATTCTTTTCAACTATTTTCGCGTGAAGCTGGGAGAACGCCATTGGCCCTGTAATGCTATCCGCTCACAAGCGCCGTCTCTTTCTCTCTCTCTTTCTATCTTTCAGCTTACGTCGCTCACGTTTGTCACGTTAAAACTTATGGCAGCCCATTGTATGCTTCTTTGGTTAACATCCACGCCTTCTCTCTCTCTCTCATCTGTATATCTTTGTGCGATTAAAAAAAATAGTAATAACTGCCAAATGCGGTTGACGGGCAGCCAACTTTGCGATGTATTCTATAGCAGGCTTAGAGGAGGCAGTGACAAGAGCTCTTACATAGATAAACATTGAAACCTCTGCAGTATATGCGCAAAAGAAACGGAGAGGCTAACGTGATCACAGCTGCAAGTGAAACAGCACGAAATGCGATGACACAAGAAAACATGCACATACAGGACCAGTGTTATGTATATATGAAAGAAAAAAGCCTATAGCGTATATGAAAGAAGTCCTATCGCTTTTATGTAACGAACGCAAATAAATGTTTATTGTCGATACGCGGGAGATACGCAAACAAAAAGCAACGTTGTGATAGGAAATGTACGTGCAAGAGCGCGCACAGTTCGCGAGTGGGGAGCAACGTGGATTAACGAAAGGAACGTTGGTTCAGCAAGGTGTGGACAAAATGTCACCATCGCAAGATCATGGAGTTAGATTAAAATACAAATACATATTTGAAGAAAGCGCGAAAAAAAAAAAAACACGTACACACAGAGGAGCGAAGGGGACAGGACAACGCGCTACTATAGCAACAGAAGTTTGATCTAAAGCGCAGAAATATATGCACACACAGTACAAAAAATAACAAGATTAAAGAATAAAGCCACCGCAAAAAAAAAAAAATATTGTCATATGCATACTGATTTCGTCGTTCATTGATTTTTTATACTTGTCATTTTTTGTAATGTGTGTTTATATTTTTCTGCGCTTTTTATTAAACTTCAGTTGCGAGCGCTTCGTCCTGTTACATTTCATTTCTTTGTGTTGTGTGCGTGTATGTGTGTTTTTTGCGCTTTCTTCAAATATGAATTTGCACCACTTTGCCCAACTGTCCCTGCTAGTTCAAAATACAAATACTCGTACTAAAATACAGGCGGCTTCCACAGAGTTGGAATTCTGACCATAGTAAATTATATCTTCGAGGCATTTTCTTTGGTTTAAGCTCAAGTCAGGCTGCTTGACTGAAATATACTCAAGGGAACAGTAAAAAAAGTGCTATCTTTTCATAGCAAGGTCGATGCAGCACGCCGATGCTTCCTTCGTATGTCCTGCTGGCCTCTTGTCGTCATTCAGCCTTCGTGTAAACAACGGACGGCCACCCACTTCTTAGAATGTAATCCGCTCATCCCGGGGTTCTGGGGGCCGCGTGCGGTCTCCTTGGAGTTCACAGGCTGCCTGCTCTGGCCGTTTTGGGTGTGCCTTATATTGTCAGTCTTTGCCTTATAACTGGGGGAGTAAATCTGGAAGTATTTGCCGCAACAGGTCAGCCTCGTTGACATTTGAAAGGGTGACTCAGCGAGGTACGCACAAACTCGACCAAAACGACCGCCATGAAGCAAAGTGAATTTGCCTCGACGCGGGTTTCCCGCAAAAGCTGATCCATATTGGAAGCCTCGCGCCGTTTGCTGCCAAATGGAGAAGCGTGTTTTCTTTTTAGTGGCATAACCACCGAGTGGCGCTCTTGTTTGTCTCTCCCAAGCACGTTCCGGTCAAGCACTTACTTCCGGGTCCCAAATATTCATAAATAGGCCTTTTAAAAAAACAGAAATTGTATGGTGCTGGATCAAATTAAGAGTTATATTGATACATAGATACATATGATATCGGAGCACAAATTTACCTAAAGCTAAGGGCCAGTTAACTCTCAGAATAATTAATGAAGAATAATTGACTGAGTTCATTGAAAGTATGTGAACAGCTGGGTATTGTTCCGTCACCTGGCGGAGCAACTCTGAACCACGTGCTTCTTTCTACGTGGCCTCCGAGATCCATTTCGGCAAGGCGCGAAACCCAAAGCTAACACAATGAATACGCCAATGCACACGAAGGCAGACGTCCGAGTGCCACTAAAAAAAGACACGCATAAGTCAAAGGATTAATGTCGCCTCAACATTTTTGCTTTTCTCCTCGCGTCATGGGCAGAACAGATGCACATCATATGGTTTCGCAGGTCTCTGGGCGATTCTTCGAGACCACAGACGGAGAACCACGGGTTGCGAGAGCAAGGCTGTGAATGAGCGTAACTAACTATGCTACCAGGACTAAAATATGACGTCATAGCTTACACCTCTTCTTTATTCGGAGCGAAGCTCCCTTAGGCCCGCACCCCGCGGTCGCCGTCCCCGTCGCCGCCGTCGCAGTCGAAGCTCCCTGCAACATAGATGCGCCACCACCGCAAAAAAGACAATGAAATGCTGTGCGCGGCGTTCCGTCACCGCCGTCGAAGCTCCCCTCCGGATTGCCGCTCGCAACCCTGTGCCACCTGTCTCCCTCTCCCTGCGCTGCGCGCGCCGCATACTCACTCGCTCAGTCGTTCCCGCCACCGCGCGCAGCACACGCTCTCCCCACCCGCTCCCCAGCCCTACCGCCTTCATGAAAGCGAGCAGCGAGATCAGGCGCATAGTCGTCTGCGTCCCCTTTCTAAGGAGCTTCGCTCATCGGCTGTATTCGTACATGGAACAACTGCTAGTTTTTTTGTAGCGAGAGCTACGTTGGCCGTATTCTCACCGTTTCCGCTGTGGCCGGTGGCCGCACCGCTCGCCGTGTCATCTGGCATGACGTCAGAGGAGGAGCCAGTGAAACAGCGTTGTAACCGCGTCTTTCCAGTTGAAAGCCAGCGTTGCGTGCGTGCGTGCGTGCGTGCGTGCGTGTGTGTGTGTGTGTGTGTGTGTGTGTGTGTGTGTGTGTGTGGGTGGGTGGGTGTGTGTGTGTGTGTTCGTTCTACTCTGTCCGCGTTCAGTCACGCTGTTTCAATCGCGGCGTTGCATCGTATATATGGAAGGGGCGGCTCGGTGTGATTCGTCGGCAGATATGGAAAGTGAGTCCGGAGAGACTGAAAGAATTCCAGGCTTCGTCGTCTGAAGGAAACCAAGAGGAGACAGCGAGCCTGAGGAGACGGAGGAAGAACGAGCCGCACGCCTCGAGAAGCGTAACCGTACAGAGAACAAGATTAACGGCACCTCTCACTACGGCACACCTAGGCATAACTGAGTTAAAGTGCCCCTCACCAGGTTTGACAATTTTGAGCTGACGAGCGCAATGCATGCACTGGGCGTTCACGATCACGTCTGCCAAAATTTGCAATGCTACGCGCCGCGGAAATGGGTAAATGAGTCAAATTTCAAGCTGAACGCTGCTTGCCCTTCTTAGTTATATCGTAAGTTACAGCGCGACAACGGTAGGAAGAAACAACATGGACAGGAAAGAGCGCTGGACTTTCAACTGAATTTTATCTGAAGGTGATCCGGCCGCTTTTATACAGGGTGCAAAATATGTGCGCAAGCGCGAAAACACGTGTGTGGCTATGCATAAAATTGTTAAAAAATGAATACTCCCTCTCAGAAAGGAGAAGTGAGGGTGAACTGATGCATCGATCCGTGGCCATCCTGATCAAAAAATGCTTCTATAATTTGCTCTTTCATTCTTCGTTCTCGCTTTTTTTTAAAAAAACCTTGTTTTGTGAAATAGAGGACTGCACTTGCATTCTTTGCAGGAGAGGCAGACAGACAGGCCACATCTCGAGTTTGAAATTTGGTGTCACTGCTCATTTAAGCCGTGTTCAGACTACGTGCGCTACGTACGGATCCTCGGTAAGGATCGTAAGCATAAACGCAAGCAACGTAATGAGCATGTTCAGAAGTTGTTGGATTTAGCGTAACTTACGTATTGTTTGTTGTCGGGTCCGCGACCGTTACGTACGACCAATGGGCAAAGCAGTTTCGGTTTTCAATTTCCGTTCGCGGGGCTTCCGGCCTTCCCAGATTCCGCGTATTCATGCGCGTCTTGAAAGCCATGCCATAGAGTTTCCTAAAATTAACTAGAGGGGCCTCTGGCGCTGCGATCGTTCAGCCACCATGGGAATGATGGGTAGTACACGGATTTGCCTAGTCTTCGTGCTTGCGGGCTTCAAACGCACTTGTGGCTTTGTTTATTGTTGCGCTTTCGTTCTTTTTCGGAAAAAAGAATGGACCGTTGGGAACTTCGTGAGCGTATTTGGATTCGCGAGCCAAAAAAGGTAACGGTAGTGAAGCGTAACTGCTAAACCTTTGCTGAAATTTGTATTGCGGCAAAGCGAATTCAGGCCACACGCAGCCAAAAGAACCAAGACTAGGCAAGACCAGGCAAATTTGTGTACTACCCATGATTCCCATGCTGGCTGAAGCGCCCTGTGTTGCAGCCCCCCGCAGACACTAGCGCCAGAGTTCCCTCTAGTGTATTTATAGGAAACTCTATGAGCCATGCAGCAGCGCGTGTGTGTGCAGTTGGTTTGCCAGACTAGAGGGCAGACGCTACGTGCGTTCTTGCGTTAATGAGAGCACTGGACGCGTCTCCCCTTTAGCCCAACCAGCCCAGCTATGGCCAAATACGCGAACCTTGCTAGGCTGCAACAAATGTAGCGAGGACGCAACGCACATTCAGAGTGGTGATTGTCGCGTCGTAAAAAACGTATCGTACCCAAAAGATGAATGTGAACATACGTGGTCGCTAGTTACGCAAAGGGGCGATACAGATGTTACGCGATACGATACTTATGACTGATGCGACTGCAGTCTGAACGCGGCTTTACAACGAAACTAATTTTTTACCGCGTTCCAGCTCTCATTAGGCTCATTTATCCCACCACGTCTAACAAATGTTCATGCGGCACACCGCTAGTCTCATCATCATCATCAGCCTGACTACGCCCACTGCAGGGCAAAGGCCTCTCCCATGTTCCGCCAATCAGCCCGGTCCGGTGCTTTCTGCTGCCACGTTATACCTGCAAACTTCTTAATCTCATCTGCCCACCTAATTTTCTGTCTCCCCCCTCACGCATTTGCCATCTCTTCGAATCCAGTCAGTCACCCTTAATGACCAGCGGTTATCCTGCCGACGTGCTACGTGCCCGGCCCATGTCTCGCGTCCTCTAGTCTCGCGTCCGTACAAATGTCGCAGCTCTCATGCTCAGTAATAGGCTAAAGGATCATTCGGCATAGCTTGCAGAGACGAAGCGCGGAGAACGCCGCCACAACACCGCTCGCATCTCGGGGGGCTCGGGCTAGTTCGGGCTCGTCATGCGCTCGTGACATTGTGTGCGCATGAAGTTTTCATGCGTATGCGTCACGTGATCCTCCCGCTCGCGCGCTGAAGAGGGCAGGGAAGGGATTTGGTTTGCGAAGGCTACACGGGGCGAGTGGCAAGGGTTTCAAGCTCACCTCCTCGCATGATGGTTTCGCGCCGCCTCAAAACATTAGTTTTCTCAGCTTCTAATGGACCGATTAGAAAGATTCTTGAGGCATATTGCTCTTTATTGGGCGTGCAACAACTTGCAGTGTCTAACTAAAATTCGTTATATCACCTGATGAGGAGCCCTTTAATCTACAGCAAACTTTTAACCTCCTTGATATGGACGCGGAGATCCCCCCCCCCCCCCCCCCCCACTTTTCTGGGAAACCACGGGCTAGAGGTGAACAGCTTCGCAGTAACAATATCTCACAGATATTAACTTTGCTTTCAGAGAAAGGAGCATAAAGGAAGTGAATGAAGACATAAAGACTCTGTATACATAGCGATTTTGTTCCGGTTGTCTTAGAGGCTTAAACATACGTGCAGACATAGTCTGCGCTCTGACCCGAGCTCTGACAGAGGCTTGTGAATGTGAGTTGCGAGAGTGATGCCTTTACATGATCGGCTATGTTGGAAGAACCGTCCAGAGCTGAGGTTATGTAAATACGCAAAATGTACATATTCATGTTTTATTGTGCTTTTTGTTTACCATGTAATGTATATATGTGTACCTATGTTTTTGTAAAAAAATATTGCGTGTCTGTGCATGTTCTGTTAAAATGTATTGATGTCCATAGTCTCTGTTAATAAATTTCTCTAAACACAAAGTACGTGGATGTTCTCGAGCGTCTCCACGAAGTGAATCTTGACAAGTGGGAGAAGCTCTGGGCAGGGTTGCCACTGACTTTTGAGTTAACGTCGCCAAAAGACGCCATTTTTCTTCAAATTTCGCCAAAAAAGTCGCCATTCTCGATATCTGTGACGTGCCTAGTAATAAAAATTGCCAATTATGTATAGCCCGTAAAATACAGTATCGTCTATAAACCCTAAATTATATTGGCGTTTTTTCTGCACTAATTGACCTGCGTATTGTGCACTGCAGCTTCGGCAGTTTAGCACTTTTATTAAGGTGTTCGCGTTTGCACTCAAGTATGTTGTGTACATGACTGCCTTCTTTGTATGAAATGATTTCTTTTAATTTCGTAAGAATACAACAAATAACATAGTAAGTCGGGGGGGGCATATAGTTTAGGAATCATCGGATACCTTGCTGTAGCATTTGCCCAGTCTTTAATGCTCTCTAGCTTCTCCAGAGGCGTGGCTAAGAAAACAGGAAGGCCATAATTGAGACAAAAAAAAAAAAACTACCCCATCTCCCGCTAAAGGGAACCATGTGTGGATGCGAAGCAGCGGGGAGATAATCAGCTTGAGCGGGAGGAACGTCGCCGCTCTCATTTCACGGCAGCGGTCCGGGCGCTCATCGCGGTGCTGCACAGGAGAGAGAATGAGGCGCGCGAGCTCCGTCATTTTGATACCGCGGAACTACCGTGGCGCCCCCCGCGCCCCCCAGCGGAGTATGCAGCAGTCACACCACCTGTCGTGCGCGCCGCTCCGTAGAGGATTCCTAGAGGACAGGACGGGGGGACCGTAGGAGAGGAGAGAGAGGGGGAGGGGGGCGTGCATGGGGGTGTGGGACACGGGAGCCGCTCCATAGAGTAGAGGATTCCTAGAGAAGAGAGGGCGAGAGGACGCTCATGCGCTGTAGGGATGTGGGACGCGGGCGCCGCTCCATAGAGAAGATGATTCCTAGAGTAGAGAATGGGGGGTGAGCGTAGGAGAGGATAGGGGGAGGCGACGCGCATGCGTTGTAGGGGGTGTGGGACGCGGGGGGCTGCTCCGTAGAGTAGAGGATTCCTAGAGGAGAGAAAGGGGGGTGAGCGTAGGAGAGAGAGGGGGGAGAGGACGCGCATGCGCTGTGGTGGTGTGGGACGCGGGAAGGAGGGACGGACTAAGCCCTCTCCAAACACATTCCAGCAAGATCAAGGAATGGGGTCAACCTGGGCGACAGACACCACCTGCCTAGCCATTGCTAAGCAGCCTCTCTGTGCTCTCGGCCATGCTTCTGATGACTGTGATAGTGGTTGACGGCCTTCATATTACTACAGTGTTCTGGTTCGCATAATGGGTGCTTCCCTACTTCATGAAAGTGGCCGGACGCGGGACGGGGGACGGGGGACGGGGGGACGGGGGACGCGGGACGCGGGAGGGACGGACAGAGCCCCGAGCATAAGATGCTTCGCATCTAAAAAATCAGGGTCACGGCTTCAGCCCGCGTAAGCATTCCGATAGTACTGTTCTGGGTAGAAAAAGGAAAAGAAAGAACGGAATAGGAAAGACGCTTCATCTATCATGCCATGCGCAGGCTGCCTATCCAGGCTTTTTAGGGCAGATCGATGAAGGGACAACGAGTCGTTCGATATGGAGGCACCGCGCTGACTGTACAACGTCTGGACTCTGGCTTCTTTTTTTTTTCTTTTTTTTTTTTTCGCGACATTTCTCTCACTTTTGCTTGCTCCACGGGTGGCTTCCGCTTTCGTGTATTCTGCTTATTTTTGTTTACCGGGGAGTCAATGATGTCAGCGATGTTGTTCTTAGAGTACTCCCCCCTCTCCGCTCCATCCACTCTATGGCTCTCGCCCCGTATTTCTCTAGGCTGCCCCCATAAGTGCTGCCCTCAAGGCTTGAGGTCCACTCTGATTGGTCAAGTGTTCACAATCCTGCACATAAAGAAAAGAATCCGTCTGGAATGAAGCCGTGCCTGCATAATAAACGGCGGTGTGATATAACCTTTCACACCACCAAGAACTCCCCTTGCGTTGTTCGAAAACGTATGAATGTTATATGAGCGGCTCTCATGCGATCTCACAGCTGCCACGCTGTATTTCAGTTTAATCTCCCCGTAAACAAACTGAAGATAAGGGAGTGGTTGTTCCCAGTTCTATTTGTAAATGTGGCAACCACAACGAACTTTTTGAAGTAAATGTTTCACGACTGCGTCCAAGGCTGTAAGGCAAATTTCGCAAGGGCGCACGCTAAATACGAGGCAGCAGCTACGTGCACGCGGATTTCTAAATTGCATTTCTAATTAACCAATGAAAGCTCTGGTCAACAAAACGATGCGGACAGCTCCACTTCGCGGACACCCTCGAAACCGCGAAGCTGATGCCCTCCTTCCTCGCCCTCACCCACCTTTGGTGCGCCCCTCACTGGTTCGCCCTCTCCGCTGAGCCTCGACACTCACCTTTTTGACGCGCCTCTAGTTGGTTCACTCTTTCCACCGAGCCTCACCCTCGTCCATCTTGGCTCTCGCCAAACGGAGAGGTCACGTGTACAGCGCTACTCCATGAACGGACGCGACAACCGCGACTAAGAACAGCTGGGCTGTTAAAAAAAAAAAAATGGAGGAGCCATTACACTCCGTAAATGTTGATGAACAGTGAAGCTGTTCAGCCCAGGGCATGGAGGTGACACACAATTTCGAACCATAGCTGATCACACACACCCTGCAACTAATTCGGAAATGTCTCTCCAGCAAGTCATTTGAATTTAGCGTATGCCCCTTCAGAGTTTTTCGTTTGATCAGGCACGAGTCATTTTGCCGCGTCATGCATCGTCTTTTACTTTTTTTTGTGTGTGGTACATAGGTCGATGTGCGGAAATACAGGCAAGGGAGCATAGGCGTGCGCAGGGTTTCCCATTAGCGAGGGAGGGGGGGGGGGGTTAAAGTTGCATTACAGCGCACCCTCCCACACCCTCGTTGGTCGATAAACATGCTTCGTAATAGATGAAAAAAATGAAAATGCAGCAATGACTTCCTTCTCAAGATGGATTGCCATTGGTTCATGCCTTTCCGGGAGTAACGATGAAGAGTAAAGAGCTCTTGGAATGCAACACCAAGGGGATTTGGCCGCCAATATTACCAAAAACCTATACGTTGCAATGAGCCTACGCTCTGAACAATGACGACACAGGTATGACTAAGTAACAGTAGGGGACAAAATTTGCGACCCTTCCACAGGTGATTAAGAGGGGGGGGGGGGGGGGGGGGCTGCCCTCCTTGTGCGCCCGCCTGTGTAAGGAAGGACATATGAAGCGAAATAAAGACGTTAGGAGCAGGTGTGTTTTCCATATTAAATGTCCGCTGTTAGTTGCCCCCCTCTGTGTCACTGCGTCTGCTTCCGCCTCTCAGTTTTTCCTATTTCGACGTTTTAGTGGCTTTCCTTCGAGTGGAGCGAATGACCAACACAGCGCTCGTGTTCGTCATTCAGTGCTTCGCGCGACTCACCTTCACCACGAACGTAAACCGACTCGCCCACATCACTATCCTCATCGGTTGGTTCGTTTGGTTCTAGAGGTTCAACAGTTTGGCGTTTGACGCGCGTGTGTTCCCTTCTTCATTTTCAGAGGACCCCTGACGTGTGAGCTTGTCCCGATTTCCGTGGCGCATGCGTTCCTACTCGCGAACAAGCGGAATGCCCTAGCCATATATACTTTCACTGTCATATACGACAGCATGGTAGTGGTGCATAAAAGCGCATATAAATGCTGGCCGTAACAAAGTGGGTGAAGGTACAGAAAGGTGAAGGTGCAGAAGGGCTGAATTGAGACATGCGTGAAGAAAGAAAGTCCGATGCCTGCCAGGACGCGTAGCAGACCTTTCCGATGCACGTTGGCATCTGCGCGACCGCTACGCGATTACCGACCAATCTCATTTAGTGCGCCGTACGTTTGTGTATTGAGCAGTGCTCTCTCTCCCTCACACACACACACACACACACACACACACACACACACACACACACACACAAACGGACGTTATAGCAACGCCCATGCCCCACCATCGCTCTGGCTATGGGTGCTGTCAGACCTCTGAGCAGCAGATGAGCGCCGGCCGTAATGAGTGGACACAACCGGACGTAATCCAGTCTGGAGGAGAATGTCGTTCCGTGCACCGCTACCTTCATGGCTTAGTTTGCAGCTTAGGAACGTCCTCAATCTCCGGATACCTGCGACAATACGAGAGGAACAGCCGCTTCTTTTTGTTGTCCTTCGTACAATGTGAACCTCCCATGTATTGATTGAGAACATAGCATGTTTGGTACGAGCTCAAAGGGCACTACGAGCTTTTTTTGGATACTGCCACCTTATGATACTTTTTCCATAGTCGCGAAAGAAGCAGCGCAGTTGTTTAACAACAGCCCAATGATAATGCTTCTTGTCAACAACGCTAAAAAAAAATCATGTCAACCGAAACATGCTTGGTACACTTAACAAAGCACTTTTTTTTATTGCAATGTGCACAATTGCTCTTTGTGAGATTTCTTGTTTTTTTTTTAGCTATTCATTTGTACTGCTCATTTATTCACTCCCCTCAATATTTTCAATGGCTTTGTGCATACCAATAAATGATATGAAATGAATCATCATCAGCATCCCCATCATTATCATCACCATTATCATCATAAGCATCATCGTCCTCGTCGTCAACTTCATCATACGTGCTGAGGGCAAATGCAACAAATTTCAATATCAATGTGAGCAGTGGAGACAGGCTTCACCGATGGATACGTCTTGAGGGAGTGCGTTCCGCAAAATCCAACAGCAATCTTATCGCAGTGATCTAAAGAGTTACAGGAAGCGTGCACGGTGAGACAGATGGGATGTAAACCAGGATTAGCATTACAAAGAAATTGCACTATCTTTTTCCATGTGCTTTTTTTTCTTAGCAAACATTCTTGCTGGGGGGACAATGTTTCGAAATCATGGTTCAGGCACCACGTCAATAGCTTTCGCTACCGGTGCTGCTATACTTTACTTGAATGTGGTGCTTCGGTACCCCACTTGGATATTACGTAAACAGTGTATACATGACAGTGCACTATAGTGTATGCTGGCACTTGCTGTTAGCAAAGTCGGTGATCCATGTGCTGACATCGTGTCAAGGAAGGCTTGAAGTGTATTGAGACACTGAAAAGCGGCGTTGCTACGATGGCTTTTAACTCGACAAGAAACTTTATCGGAAACGAAAAGGAACACAGAAGAAAAAAGAGTGACTGCTCAATGAGGATTATCAGAAAAAAATATATAAGTTGCCAATTCGTGCTTGAAATAAGAAGTCGAGTGTTTAGCATTGTGTGCGGAGTAGCTAACGCCTCTGTTTTTGCAAACGAAACGATCGCAAAACCGAAGATGGCGAGAACATATGTCCATGAAATGAAGACAGCATAGTCGTATGAATCGTATTTTGGATCGGTGGCTACAGATTCGAAGAACGCCACGTATTTCGGCGCTTATGAATACATGGAGGGAAGCAAAACACCCACATTTATGGGCACATTTGCGACTACAGTGCCAAGTAATTTCCAGATCAGCTTGGTTGGATTAAACACTAAAAACAAACAATCGTCCAAGCACTCCGTACAGACGGTCAACCAGCGAATCTGAAACGTGCGGCTGCGGTCTTTATTACGAGTGGCGATCTATCCAAGTGTCTTTTGCTCTAGATTTTGATTTCTCCATCACTCCATTTAAGAGATGCGTGCTTCAAACTTTGCATTTGGTGACGTCAGCTTAATGGATATGAAGAAGGCCGACATGATTTTATGGGTTTTGATTCGTGCGGAGGTGGGTACTATCCCTAGATATATATGCTGACAAAACCTGAACAGAAACTAGTGCGAGCGCGGACACGCTTCGAGGAAACGTGCGCATTGCTTCTTCATTAAAATATCTGCGAGCTCATGGACCACCACACTTCGTCACATTCTGCCATATACTGCTTCGCTGAAAGAAGATTAAAGCCAGTTCTACGCCTGTGAAATTTGACTAAATAGCGGAGCAGGCAAGCAAACGCCTCCGCCTGGCGAACGCACATTGAGGTCTTTCTTCATAATCTTCTTTCGTTCATGTTTCTTTCTTTCTTTACCTCTTTGTGCATCTTCTTTCTTTTATCTTTCTTTCTTTATCTCTTCCCATATTGCCCTCTCTCTTCCTTTCCCTCATCTCCTCCCAACCATCACTTATCTTTCCCACCCCTTGCTATGCTATACTGCACACGACTGATGAAACCGACAGATAACTAAGCCAAGTAAAGCATATAGGGGGCATTATTCGTGGTTCCTTAAATGTAATGATTTTCACTTGAACTGAAAGGAAATTGAAGTGTACGAAAAATCGCCTTTTCTGTCGGTGGGATCCGAACTCACAACCTTCGAATTACGCACACATGGTTATGCCAGAGTTTGCCCTCTCACCTCGATATTTTCTTCATCCTTTTCCTTCTTCTTACCCTAACATCTCTCCTCTCACCCTCAATTTCTTTTCTCATCTCCTTGCTAAACTGTACTATGCAGGGATATGCCGTGCTTTGCTCTCTCTCCCTTTTTCCGTTCCCTCCCCCCTCACCCTAACATCACTCCTCTTCAACCCCATTTCCCTTTCCCACCATCTTTCTCTATTATACTACGCACGGCTCTGCTATGCTAGCAGCTGTTTGGCACACAACCGCTTTCTGGGGCTCATACCCACCGGGCTTTTGCATCCAACACCCGACAAACCCCAAGCTTAAACAGCTCCACTGCTAAAACGAGGATACAGAAACATGAACGTGCGACTGCAAGTGAGACAGCAGCGACGCGGAAATAGCGAGAGCTTCCGCGATCTAAGCCGCGGTGTAAGACTTCGCATCAATAACTCGATGAGTCAACACGAAGCGCTCCGCTATCGATGAAACGCCGTCTTCGAAAAGCGGTCCCTAACGGCTCAGCTACGAAATTTGTCCAAGACAAACAGATTGAACATCCTACGGCTCTTGGCGGCGAACCATTGTTGTTGCTAGGGTGGCGCGACTTAAGACATGGCACTCCTAACTGGCTTCGAAGTGGTTTTACGAGTACACGCAAGCTTTAATGCTCTTCATGCAGCTTCTCGCACGGGCATTATTTTGATTTTGTTTCGCCAGAGGGGTAACGTAAGGAATAGAATTATCGATTGTGAAGCGCAAGGGGGGCGTGAAAGAACAGTCTAACGAGGCGGTGTTTTTAAAGACTTTGTAGTCCTACGCGGACTTAAATACATATTCTTGTCAACGAGCGGCAAACCAGACAAGAAGACTAGATTTGTAAAAAAATAAAATGAATGAAATCAGCACATAGATGAAACGTCACAAAACTGGCACTAATATAACATGATCGAAGCATGTCATGATTTGTAAGAAACTGCGCAATTTTCATCGTATCTTGTCTTTATACGAGGAGATAATGAGACACTTTTTTTTCTTTTCAATTTTATGCAAGATAGACGTAAGTGCTTGTTAAAAAATTTTTCCGATCCCTACAAAACTTTATAATTTTTTTGTATGATGGATTTCACACTTCTAACACTTTCCAGATTCTTAATGGCCTTTCGTGTGTCTTTTTTGTTATAAAGAGCTACTCTACAGTTCAAAGAAAAGGAAGTGTAAATTTAAGGGGCTTGTTTTCTTTGTTAGACACAATATTAATGAGAACTAACAGACAATGGAGGAGGGGATTTGGAGGAGGCAAAGTATATGGGATGTTATTGGTAGTAATTGTAACATAAACATGAAGAAAGAAAAGAGGACGAAAAAGATAAGTCGCCGCCTGCAGGGACCGAACCTGTACAGTTCAAAGAATGATAAGAGGAATGATCGTAATGCAGGATGATAAGAATGATAACTCTGATAAGGCATGAGCCTAACTCGAATCTTGATGACTGTTATGTAACATAATATTTAAGATAGTACTGCTGCCATATATGGGGAATCTAAGGACCGTTAAAAGCTAATGAATATTTATCAATTTTCGAGAGCATCCATATTGTAAGATGAACAAGTGTGCCAAGCCGAGAAATGACGTACTGCATGATGGTAAATGGTTTCAGGCGAAAGACTCCGGAAACTGAACAACGAAGACGACAGTTTAACGAGAAACCTAAGGTTAAATTGAT